>JAFFST010044812.1:133689-145988 GCA_022414735.1 Noturus placidus | reverse complement strand
AAATAAAAAAAAAAGGGGGGGGGGGGGGGGGGGGTAGAAAAAGAAAAGAAAAAGCAAGATGTGGACCATCCAAAGGGTTTTTGCTCTGATTCCATGACCCTTATGATAAGATTAAGTAGGCCATAGTGGGGAAAGAAAAAGGCGCAGATTGACACCTGCCAACTTGACTGCGATGGGATTGATTTTGACGCGTCGTGCTGGCAACAATAAGGCAAACAAATCGCATGGATAATAATAAAGAATAATAATAACGAGGCTAAATTTGTCAGAGGAGAGTAGCTGTGTACGTGGGCAAGCTGGGAGCTGACAGCGGGGAAAATGCGAGCTAACGAGCACATCAGACATGCTGACAAATGACAGCTAGGCTAAACGAAAGAGTCTCGGTGAAAACGCGCAGCAGCAACACCGGAGATAGACACTCCTGTTTGGGCCAATAATATAGAGTAATTATAAACACGCTACAGTAATTACTCAGATTCATAACTACATTATGGCACACGCTTTTAAAAATAAAAATTTTTAGTTGTAAAGTTTAGGATTAAACTTAGCACCCTAAATTATGATACAGGTGCTATATACATAATGACAGACACAATACTTTTTTATTAAATGCCAGTTATTGATATGACTCAACGTGTTGATTTAAATTATATTTGGCCTACTTGTAATACATAGAACCTGCTTTAAAAGTAAAATCAAAATATTAATTTTAAACATTGAATTTTAAACTTGTGTTACACACGAGTTTGAAAAGAATTGAGTGTTTCATTAGTTTAAGACATGTCATCTGATTCAAATGTAATGCAGTGTAGTTTATTTTACTTGGATGAACATGGCTCTTCTTTTAATGGTCATTTAATGGACTTGCTCAAATTCAAGTCACAGCATTTGCATATATATATTTTTTAAAGAAAATATTTAACGCAAATGTTGACGATTAAACTTATCCTATGATTGTTGAGTTTGAAAAGTATGGAATTTTCTCTTTCATTAAATATTATACACAGTGGTTTGTTTTGTTTTGTTTTAAAACGTCGAACGTGTTTACAACAGAAAAATGGCTCCAGTTGTCATCCAATAAAATCACATTTAATGCCTATAAGAACAGTAACTACTCAGATTCAAGTCACTGCATTATAGCACACAAAAACATTAAATGTAAAAGTTGAACTTGGAGTCCTGTGGTTACTTGTACACTTGGATACTTGTGAAGACATAATAACAGACATTTTACTGTTAAAAAGTACTCTTTTTAAGTCTGACTAAAAGTGTGTTTTTAAATTATGTCTGGTTTAGGTTGCTTTTACTAGATTACCATGTAAGAAATTATAAACCTATAGATACACCAGTTAACAACCTATGCTGTTACTGATGTGATCATTTTATTACCATAATAAATATCTCAACACTGCACTATATCACTGACCTCTTCCACTTTTTTTTTTCTTGAATTCCTGATCTTAAATTTGGTCATATAACAATAATCTAGCATGCACACAGATTAAACCGCTCGTTGAAATGTCTCAAATTCAGCATTTGTTAAATTTAAATGAATATACAGCATTGAACAAAATGTCTCAGAAAAAGTGATGTAAAGAGTCGATATGCTTGAGTAGTTATCTCTTAACAGTAATGACATTTGACATGTTGCTTTCTATTGATGAAATCTCCTGACATAGGGAATGTTTTTCTCTCGTAGTAATGCTAGTGTTTTTATTTTAATTTTGCATATTCACTTGCATTTGTAATCAATTAAAATAGTAAACTGATTTAAGCCATTCTTTTTTTTCATTCATATCCATATGAATATGGATAATTTACAGCTGACCTTCATTTTGTGTGTGTGTGTGTGTGTGTGTGTGTGTGTGTGTGTGTGTGTGTGTGTGTTTATGTCAGCTGCAGATAATACCTCTTCAGCTGTGTATACACAAGCAAATATTCTAAATGATCAATATCTGATTTACACCGTAGTTCACTTAAAAGGCTAAATGAAAAATAACATTAGTATTTTTGGACATTTTGTAAAACTGAAGGAAATGTCCTTGCACTTGTAATGTATGTTAGATCTGAGTGGTCAAAATATTTTACAAAAAAATAAATAAATAAAGACAGGGATTTAACAGAATGTTTCATTTGCTCAAATGAAGTAAAAAAATTCCTGACTTGCACAGTAAATCAGCAAATCCTATACCATGACTGTGAGGAAAGGGAAAAAAAATATATAGAAGACAGCATCAGAAGCCACCTTTCCAAAATATCTTACTTGGATAATGAGAGAATAATAATAGCCAACAATTTAGTTGAGCATTCCTTGGCCATAAATGGCCTTGTAGTGCTTCCACAGCTGGAAAACACATGCACTTACTTTCTTTAGATCATCCTTTAATCACATCTTTGTTTTTGTTCACCATTTATGGTGATGCATTTAAGTACTTCTGATCTTTTTTGCTAATGCTTATATTGATAAAATACTGCTCTTAATGAATATTTTAGTGTACACTAGTAATACACTAAACTTGACTCTGTGATTAAAGAAATTCCAGTTCAGTGTATAAGAATCAATTCATCAAGTTATAGCTGTAAAGTGGAGACTAATACGCAAAACTAAACCTGTAAGTAAAGAGTTGTTGTACATGTTTGTTGCACAATATAACATTTAAAAAAAAAAAAAAAACAGCTGTTTGCTGTAAAGTCTGTGGTCTCCAACAAACTGAGTGAAATATGGATGTTGGTAGAAGGAAAGCATACTGGAGCCAGGCATCTGTCCCTGTGCTTGGATGCCACCCAAGTTCCCAGGCAGTCAAGTACAGAGTAATAATGTGCACGGTGTCATAATTGCCTGTAATTTAATCATATCCTTGAATCTCTCATGCAAATATGATGGCTGGCTGAAGCAGGTTGTAGCATACGAGTTCTTTCACCAAGGGTTGATTCATAGTGTAACTTTTAAACCTTCAAGTATCATGACAAAAGTGAACTATGACACAACGAAATCATTGTTTAAATTACTGAATATTGACATCATTATCTTATTGTTTGCTAACTAACACCAGATCAGCAGCTTTAAACCCCATCTGTTGTGAAGTGATGGTTCACGCTTCTCCCCCCAGACCACCTGTACACACCATCCAAGTCTTCTTGATCCAAATCTCCGCTCCAACATATGATCCCATTGTCCTAAATTAGGCAAAAAAATCAGAGTAGTGTGTGTGACAGAGCTCAGTAGTGATTTTTTTTTTTCCTCTCTGCCTTTCCTCCCTGTTGACTCTTTCCATTAACATTATAATTTCAGACACTGCTTTGCTCCATGTTACACTCCATTGTTAGTGAATCAGTGCATTCGGAGGTCCACTGGGGATGCTGACCCCTTGGCAATTTTGTTGAAAGTGTAATTATCTACCCGCAGCTCACCAAGATTTAAAAAGATTGCATTTCCACTAAACCCATATCAATGCTAATTTAGCTGCGCTGTTCCAGGTGCCTCGGTCCAAGCCTGTGCACTGGGGAAAGCTGCCTGTCCACAGGGAGGCCTATAAGCACCAATATGCACTGAAATTATAGCTATTTCTCTCCGTCAGAAATCAGCTTTACACTATAGGACACACTGAACAAAGAAAGCATGCAAGATTGGAGTTAAACAAACATGACTAATGCCCCCCCACTCTCTCACCCTCAGCTTCCCAGTGGCTGCAAGGCTGCAAGCTAATAATACAGCAAGAAATGGAATATAAAGCGGTCACTGAAAGGGAAAAAGCAATGCACATGTTGGACTGGATGTGTGATTAATAATGAATGCATTCATATTGGAGTGGGTCAGTACATTTAAATTGTGGATGGAGTTGTGTAAGGACATTGTGGCTGTCTGCATGATTGATGACTATCTTTGGACATGAAGTGAAGACCTGGAGCACACCTGTGTGTTTCTCAGCTCAATTAGCTTTCTAAAAAAAAAAAAAAAAAAAGTGCCAAGCCAGGATACTACATACAGAGTGTGTGTGTGTGTGTGTGTGTGTGTGTGTGTGTGTGTTCATAGGTGTGTGCACGTTGCGCATTTTTCTGTATTCTATATTTGGGCATGTGTGTATGTGTACCTATGAAGCACTTCTTAGGTTTGTACTTGTGTTTCTTTATGTTTTAATAATTGAACTAGAAATAACAAGAAAATAGAAAGAGGAAATACCCTTTTAGACTGTAGCATGTATATTCAGAAGAATTTAGGGGAGCAGATTAGAAGCGTAAAAAAAAATAATAAAATAAAAGGTCATAAAAACAGGACTGCAGAATTCCCAAAGAAGTGCAGGTGAAATATAAAAACTACGCAAATAATAAATTCAAGCATTTTAAGCAGATGTCGGATTTTTAAAATAAGATGCCAGCAAACAAAAACTCAGAAATAAGCATATATTTAACACAAAAAAAAAGAAAAAAAAAAAAAGAAAAAAATAAGCATATATACAATAAGCAACAGTGCCACTAACCCGAGCCGGATTAATTTAAAATCAGGTACATTTTGAAATACGTTTTAAAGATAATTGTGTAAACAAATATTCCCCGCAACGAAACTGTCCAACGTCAACGAATGTTCATACAAATTCACACCTGGATTTGCGTTATGTGGTGGTGTCATGTTCTCATTGCTGTCATTTAAATAAATGCAAATAAAATTTAATGTATTGTTTTGCTACAGTGATTTAGATTACTTTAATATTCAAAGTTTGTGATGTGAGATTTTATATTTAATTTTATTGGCACGCCGTCCAGGGTGTTCCCCGCCTTGTGCCCCATGCTCCCTGGGATAGGTTCCAGGTTCCCCGCGACCCAGTAAGGATAAGCGGTACAGAAAATTGATGTTTATTTTTTACTATTGTACTGTCTAAATTCATTGTAATGACATATGCAAAACATTTTGCGTTTGAAAAAAGTTATATATGAGTATTGATTATTATTATTATTATTATTATTATTATTATTATTATTATTATTATTACTACTACTACTACAAAGAAATAAGTAACATGTAATACATTTGTTGTCAGTAGAAATATGTTCTGTGCAAGTACATACATTGATTTTTTTTGTTTGATTGTTTATTTACGTTCACACACACACACACACACACACACACACACACACACACACACACACACACACACAATCAAAGCTGACTAGTTTGTCTTCGCTGTATTTTATCCCAAAAAGACACACACATACAGGCCTGTCAGACTTAAGGCTCCAGAGAAAACCATCTGCTTCAAAGCTCTTGGCCGAGACACAAACATAAATATGGCTTTAATTAAAAGACGGTTCATTCCTTTGTTTTTTTTTTTGTTATAACAATTTTTATTGATTCTAGACGGTTCATTCCTAGCCGGAGACCACATGATGGGCAATAATTACAAATAAGGCTACAGATGTGACAGACATGCGCTTTTAGTAGTAGGGGGGGGGGTGTATAGTAACACGGCTATAGTGGACATCCAGTAGTCACATCCTCATATTTAACTCTATACATTAAATGGAAATACCTAGAAGTTTAGGTAACAAATTTAAACAACCGGCAGTTGGTGTTTTGTATTTTGAAGGTGTAATTTGAACTATATCCGAAGACATATTGATCTATTAAGTATTTAAATGAAGAAATTATATCATGCAATGCTACAATACCGATTACAAATTAAACAAATGATTGTATAAATAAATGAATGAAAAAAATCAATCATCTTTTCTTTAAGTGCTTAACAAGAATGCCTCATTATTTACACATTTTAACCAATCTACCAACATATCTATCTATCTGTCTATCCATCCATTTGTTTATTGAACATGTAACAGATTAAGTGATGGAGGTAATTATTTATTCTTTTTCCCCCTCCAGTCGTTTTTGTGAAATCTTGGAGACACGCTACAAAACCAACATGGCTAAAAATTAACACCTTCGTGCAGTGTGTAGTCTAATATTCTAGACCTTTATAAATACCCAGTGCTGCTAAACGTGAGAGCAGTTTAACGCTGCATGTGTTAAATGATTTGAGGGAACGTGCCGATATATTGGAAGAGCAAATCACTTTATCTAGTGCACTTGACCTGTCTGTTTACAGGCTGTAAAAACACAACACTGATCTACATCCGGTTAACTGCATATGACCCACAACACGTGCACAGACTTGTGTTCTTCCCCCATCCCGTGGTTTTATTGCACAGCGTATAAGAAAATAAAACACACAACTGAAGTATTTGAACATTACAAAAAGTACATGTATACATAGGCTACCCTTTATCAGCACATTGCGATTTTGTTTTACAATTTGAGAAAGCCTGATTTAGCATCACTAATAAAGTGGTAAAGTGTAAAGTTTATTTTATGTTGATCTACATTTTGGATTTAGGTTAGGCTATATATGATCACTTAGGAGTAGCCGACCCCAAGCTATTGTTGTAGTAATATTTTACATCTATTCTGAGACCAAGCTTATCTACTTGTAAACCGAATTGCATTTCTAATCAAGAAAACGTGACGACGAATATTGAATTGAGGTAAGTCTTTTCTCAGGTCCTTCAATGCAACTCAATAAACCCACGGTGCTCCATCGCCCTCTAGCGGAATATTTATACAGAAAAAGGTCAGAAGCAAAAATAGAACAGGCCTCTGTAGGAAAAACTACGATTGTTTGGTAATTAGCTATATATATATATATATATATATATATATATATATATATATATATAGACAAGAAAAAGTATGTAAAACTTTCGGAATTTCATGGTTTTCTGCATAAATTTGTCATAATGTGTGTTCTGATCTTCTAGGTCAAGGGTATTGACAAATATAATGTGTCTAAAATAATAACACAAAAAAATTCTCATCTTTCATGTCTTTATTGAGAACAACAACAAAAAAATCTCATAGTGCTTGTGGAAAAAGTATGTGAAACCTTGAGTTAATGACCTCAAAAAAGCTAATTGGAGTCAAGTTGTAGCACACCTGGAGTCTCGTTAAGAAAATGAGTTTGGAGGTGTGGACTACAGCTACTTTGACTGATAAAAACCCCTCAAACTTTTGAAGTTTGCTCTGCACAAGAAGCACACGCTTTTGTGAGCCATGCCTCGCCAAAAAGAGCTTTCAGAGGATCTACAATGAAGAATTTTTGATTTACATAGGGTTACAAATTGATTTACAAGTGTTACAAAGTGATTTCAAAGACTTTAGAAATTCACCAGTCTACAGTTAGGCAAACATTCTACACATTGAGACACTTTTGGACTGTTGCTACTGTACCAAGAAGTGGGCACCCAGTCAAAATGACACCAAGAGCACAACGAAGACTCATCAATGAGGTAAAGAAACAACCTGAATGACAGTCAAAGATTGGAAGGCATCATTTGAACTGGCTAACATCTCTGTTCATGAGTCTCTGTTCATGAGTAGGGTATCTATGGTAGGACACCACGAAGGAAGCCACTGCTTACTAAAAAGAACATTTCTGTATGCCTGAAGTTTGCAAAAGAGCACAATGACACTCAACAGCAGTATTGGCAAAATGTTTTCTGGACTGATGAAATTAAGATTAAGAAGTATTTGGGGGGAAAACCACAGAGCACTACATCTGGCGTAGAAACAGCACAGCATATCATCAAGAAAACATCATCCCTACGTAAAGTATGGTGGAGGAAACATCATGATTTGGGCCTGCTTTGCTGCATTAGGGCCTGGCCAGCTTGCAATCATTGACAGGAAGATGAATTCCCAAGTATATCAGACAATTCTTCAGGATAATGTGAGAATGTCTGTATGTCAGCTGAAACTGTGTACAAGTTTTTTGTAGAAGTATTTTGTGTTATTATTTTAGGCACATTACATTTGTCAATACCCTTGACTTAGATGAAGCTCGGATCACATTTTATGGCATTTATGCAGAAAACCATGAAATTCCAAAAGGTTCACATACTTTTTCTTGTCACTGTATATCTCCAAAAAAATCCAAAAGAAGTGAAACACCTGATCTTAGAACAATTTTTTTCTTGACGACACTGTTGTTTATCATACACTCTACTTTTTTCTTTTAATGTGGTGTTTTATCTAATTAATTAATTTCTGCAACAGACTGTTTGACATCTGGTTTCTGCAAATCTTTACTTAATATATTGGCCTTGTTCCTTCATCAATTCCCAAAGTGTGTGTATTTCTTTAAAAACTGAAAATCCATATTTTTTTTCCCAGTGATGGGTCTTTTCAGATCCAGTATGATAAATTCAGATCACCTTGAAATCAAGTCTAATTTTTAATCAACACACATTGAAATACACAGAGAAAAACAGTACTAGTACATGTTCTGCATTCTAGCACATGGGGTTCTTTGGTTAGTACCTTTTGTAGATCCCAGAAAAGTTGTATGTGGAATCCTGAAACAAGAGGCTTCCCTTCCACAAAAGGTTTCAACCAGAGCCCTACCAACAAGAAAACAGCTGAAACTGTTAATGGTTCATTTTTAAAGAATGTAATTTGCAGCTTAGAAGTGTAAACTCTATATCAACTTAAATAAGGTCCAGCTACAAAAACAAACAAACAAACATAAGGGATAATCGAATGTCTATATTAAATACATTTAAACTGGTTACATGTTTTGTTTCTCACTGGTGCTTCACATCATAACTTTGGATTGTAAACAGATGAGACATCTATTGTGAAGTTGAAGAGGCAAATGAATGCATACGTTTCTGTCCAATGTGATGGAACCCCACCCACCAATCTACATATGTGTACTGGCGTTGTAGGTGGTGCTGAACGGACAGCTCCAGTTCAATCAATAGTGGTTCTCAAACTCTTTTCATCCAAGGAACCCTCATACTCACTCAGTTATCATAGCCAATCCACCTACTGGCATGTTTTTGGGAGGTGGGAGGAAACTGGACAACTTGTAAGACATGAGGAGGACATGCCCAGAAACTCTTAACAGACTGCAACCCAAGCTCAGGATTAAACCTGGAACCCTGGTGCTGGAGCACTTTTAAACAGTTACATACATTTCACAAACCCTTAAATACACAATCCGCTTGAAAGTATTCAGATATTATACTCATTATTTAAATATTTACGGTTATATTTTCCCTAATTGTTGGAGCGATTAATAACTGAACTGTTAACCAACAGAACACTTTAGATTCAAGTTTACATTATTTATAAGCTGACTTGAAATTGTCAGCTATTGCTAAGGGATGGGGCAGTGGTAGATCCGTGGCTACTGATTGGAAGGTCTTGAGTTCAAATCCCAGCACTGCCAAGTTACCACTATTGGGCTCTTAGCCCTTTGACTCCTCAGGTGTATACTGTCTCAGTTATTTTACATAAAAGCATCAGCCAAATCAGTAAAATGTAAATGTACTTTTTTTTTAGTTATTGGGGTTTGGACTTTTTCTGTTGGTTATTCCCGTTCAGGTTGCCACAGCAGATCGCCCATCTGCATATTTTATTCTAGCACAGGTTTTACACTGGATGCCCTTCCTGACACAACCCTCTGTATTTTTCGAGCTTGGGACTAGCACTCAGAATGCACTGGCTCTGGAAACCCTTCAATGGCTGAGGTTGGTTCCCTGACTGGGATTCGAGGCTGAGCCACTAGTCCACCAGGAAATCTTAGTGGATTTGAAGTGAACCCATTCAATTGTGATGTGACCAGTCAAACTATTAGCAATTAGAACACAATAATAAATATAACTTTCATAATATTGTATTGTGATTTCACAATATGTATCAAATGTAACAAAAAAAGTGGTATTTTTCTGTATCACATGAATGATTTTGGTGCTATTATGCAAACTATTTAAATCATATGGCCTCTAAGGTAAAAAAATACAAATAAAAAGCAATTAAAAATACGTTTAAGTTGTATTGTTGCACAGGACCTAGGCCTATAAAATGACCATGGTAAACATGTATGTGCTGTGGGGCCATTTGGATGGTAATGCCAAGTCATTTACATTTCCTTCAAGGTCATTAAGCACAAACCTGGCTTGTCCTTTCGCAAGGCGTGCTTGTGTGTTTAATGAGTGTTGGAGGAGGCTAGAGCTGGTTTAATGGACTCGTGTTGTGCGGCTCTGTGTTGCTCTCTTGGTTATTCTCAAAATACTCTTTTTGCTGTCTGTAGGCCTCACTCCAATCTATGTTACTCCACTTTTTCACTTCATGTTTTCAAACCTGAAGAAAAAGTAAATAAGCGGACTGTAAATGGTGCCTCAAAGTTGCAGAAAATTGTCACCTTAGTGAGAATCTTTAGTCTTCTGAATGACATATCACCTGTGACATTTCACTAATATACTTTTTTTTTAAATAAAAATTCACATGTGCATATTATCCTGGAGCAATTTTTATTTATTGTTCACCCTCAAACTAGTCTTACACAGCAGCCACACATGCATATAAACACATTACAAAGTAATGAACTTATGATGGATAACAGAGGTACAAATGAGGTCTGTATTATTTTCATGATACACTGATGCAATGATATAACATGCATATAATATTGCATTCCCAGTGCTGAGAGACAGCAGAGTTTAAAACAACGTCAACATTTAATCAAATTGTTAAAGTAGCAAAGGTATGAAACTGCAAACAGTTCTACTATAAGAGAATAAAACATGCACTGTAATTATTTACTTCGTTTAGGGTGTAAGGAATATTACATTAGCCTAAGTAAAGCATATGCGCCATTATTCTGCGGTTGTTTATGTTCTGTAATACAGTTCTGTTTTGTCAGTTGTGCTATGTTTGGGTTAATCCTTTAATTGCCTTTAAATAATTTCTTGTTTCAGCTGTGTTTTGTTCTGCTTTGCTTTTCTTGCCACGGTTTAAATGAATCCTTAATCTTACAGCAGCACAAGCAATGTACCACACTCAGACAGCCACTAACTGTTGTAAGGATGTGTGTAGATCACATATTTTCTGCACCAATAAAAAATTTGATTGTGTGTCAAGCCCACATAAGAAAGAGATCCTCCGTGCTAAATGAGATCCTCCACGCTTGGCTAATGATACTTAATGAATTATTCAGAAAAATAAATTATTATTCAAAAAAGGAACGCCAGCAGGAGGCAAACAATTTGAAGGGTTGTAACACCCCGTAACAGTTCAACAGCCAAAGGAACAAAAGTATCATGCTGGAAATTAAACTAATGATTAAAAAATGTGAATTAATTTTGCATTTGAGGGAATGAAGAAAATGCCAGACAGTTTTGAAAGGTTAATCCTTAATTCAGCCACTAATAAACAGAGTGGAGCAGAAATTAGGAGTTTACTCTTCAGCTGGACAGAGTAAGTAATCAGAGGAATGAATAACTTTCCTTTCTGTTTTCTTTTCTAAAATAAAAATTCATGGTAATAGTACAATTCAGCCCATCACTGAGCAGACAGCAGTGTTTCTCATTTCAGAGTGTTGTTCAGTTATTCATTAGATTGCAATTTTTGTGTGAATGCAAAATGTTAAACCTCAGAATAGACTGAGCTGTTTAGAGTTAAGGGGCTTGCTTGTGTGCTTTGGCTTTCTGGAAGTCCTGGGATTTCAAGTGTGGAATATCTTTCTCTACAAGTTTTGGCACCAACCACATCCCTGTTTGTTTGACACAGAACCTCAGCCGATGTTTTCACTGTTCTCAGTTATCCTCTTGCCACAATCACTCTTCATAGTCTTTAGTTTAATGTAATCACTGAGCCACCAAAGCCTTGTGTGGTAACACTTTTACTTTTACAGTCAAATTACTGAGTTCTAGTTTGGGAGTTGCAAATAGAGGAACAACTGATGGCCAATTATCCAATGTTGCTAATATCTATCCATCCATTTTCTGTACTGTTTATCCTATACAGTGTTGCAGGGAGCCTGAAGCCTATCCCAGCAGACTCTGGGCACAAGATAGGGGACACCGTGGACGGCATGCCATCCCATTACAGGGCACAATCCCACATACTATGTACAATTTGGAAATGCCAATCAGCCTACAATGCATGTCTCTGGACTGGGGAGGAAACCAGAGTACCAGGAGGAAACCTCCAAAGCATAGGGAGAATGTGCAAACTCCACGCACACAGGGCGGAGGTGGGAATCAATCTCCTAACCCAGGGGTCGGCAACCCGCGGCTCCGGAGCCGCATGCGGCTCTTTCATCCCTCTGATGCGGCTCCCTGTGGCTTTTGAAAATAATTAATGAGTATTTAATTAAAATGTATTTTATTTTAGTCTGTTCGTTTTTAAAATGTAATTCTAAATTTGAAGATTATGGTGATCTTGTAACATCTAAATAAAACGTGTT
>JAFFST010044812.1:116635-133669 GCA_022414735.1 Noturus placidus | reverse complement strand
AGGACAACTATGGAGAATTCTAAGAAGAGAAAAGTGTCAGAACGTTCAATGGTACGTGGACAGATTCATTTGCTTTCACTGCTGACGAGACTGGTTTACCAGTATGCTTAATATGTAATGAGAAACTAGGAAACAACAAAAAGTCAAATGTCGCAAGACACTTCCAGAATAAACACGCAGCCTTTGCTCAAAAATACCCGGATGGAGATGAGAGAGGAAAAAAGCCGTTTCGGAACTGATGCGGAAGGTTGATCTGAGTAAAAATCACTTCAACAAGTGGATGAAGCCTGCAAATTCAAGTACATATGCGAGTTTTGTTTGAGTTTGAATATTTTACTTGAAAGTAACCTTCAACCCAACGTCTTTTTTTCGGAGCTCAAAATGTTTTGTTGCATGCAGAAATGTAATTTTGTTTTCTCTGCAGTCGTTCATTGATTTCATAAATGCAACACATTATAGTTTGTTTATACATAGCATAAAGGCAAAAAAAAAAAACGTTATATGCAGTGTTATTTCATTTTATATGTCAAAAGGGTTTTGCGGCTCCCAGTGTTTTCTTTACTGTGGGAAACGGGTCCAAATGGCTCTTTGAGTGGTAAAGGTTGCCGACCCCTGTCCTAACCCCAGAGGTCCGAGGCAAACATACTAACCACTGAGACAACCCTATAAAAACTCTCCAGATCCATTACCATGTACATGCCTCGCTTTCAACTATTTAACATTCCTACATTTTCTCTGTAGGTACCGAATAAAATGTAAGGACAAAAGCACTTCGTAGCATGCTGTCTGACAAAACAAAAAACAGTGGTGTGGTGTGATGTGACCAGACTTGAAGCAGTTACGTAATTACTGTTACCTCCCGGAGTTTGATTATTTTCCAATAACAAAATGCCTAATATTTTATTCTTCCATGTTTTCTTTGTCATGTCGTTTCAGAGTTTTTTCGTTACTGTCATTTCTGATTTGCTAATTAAATCTAAAAATCTACATCCAGATTTCTGCAAAGCTGCTTTGTGACAATGTCTATTGTTTTAAAAAAAAAAACTGACATTTTTGTTCTCAAAGACTATATACACATGTGTATATCTACATGTACTGTTTTATGGTGTTTAAAAAATAGAAGGAGAGAAAAAGCACTTTTCAGGGCACAAAGGTTTATCAGTTGGACTAGGAAGACATTAAGAATATATGTATATCGATCCATCAGCGAATAAATCCATTATGCTTTTTGCCTTTTCGTTTTTATTACTATTTCAAATGACTAATGCCCAGACCTCTTTTTTATGCCTAATTGAATTTTGTTAGTGTCACCCATTCAACTACCACCAGAATCCTGTTCCAAAATTTCCATAGACTGTGATAAATTTGGATTTTAACCCCCAGCATGGTTCTGGCAGCTTTCTCCTGACTGCATTTTGGAAACTGGAGAAGCTGAAGTTTGGTCTCAAACATGCCAAAGTTACAATAGTAAGCTACTATTATGATAACACTGCCATGTCTCATGTTGCAACAGCCCTGCCTCTGTTTACTGATCACTTTAAACTGATTAGTTTACACATCTGTGTGAGGAAATATTGTGAGAAAGAGAGAAATAATGAGATAATATTAACATGTGGTATAACAATAATCACATCACCGATGTGTGTGTCTGTTACAATTCTAGCATATGCCACATCCCACAAATCTTTTGATGATGCTGGAGACTCTGTCAATAAATGCTAAATATACATAAACGTCTCCTTACAGAAAACGTCACCATTTCCACATTTTAAAAAATCTGTTCATGTGGCATGTCTGTCAGCGCTGCTGTTATGAATATTAATGAACACCTGAAGTTGAAAATTGATACTGTGATATATGAAAACCTTGATATTATGTTGTTAGGTTTTAATTTTTCACACTGTTCCACTGCTAATACCAGAAAAAATATGATGTAATGTTATATTGCCCTGCTCCTTAGTGTCATGTTATAGAATTTGAGGCAGACGGCAGATGAAATGCAGACTATAAGTGAAATGAAGAATCCAACAAAACACTTACATGGAACTCACATGGAACACACATGGAACACACATGGAACTCACATGGAACTCACATGGAACTCACATGGAACAAGCAGGGCAGTGCTGAACGTTACTATATTGTATATACACACCAGTGCTAATGATCTAGACATGAAACGGGTGAATTGAGACATGTGACATGGTGCAATGGGTGATGGGAAATGTAGTATTTACTTCTTCTCCGATATTACATGACACTTAGGGCATTACATAACTGTATTGTTGAATGATTACTAAAATAAAAAAATTCTATTGCATTCAATTATATAACAGAAATCCCCAAAACAAATGACTCATCAATTATTAAATGTATACAATTTCCTAAATTTGAAAAATTCCTCTCACTCTTTTTCAGTCCTCTTGAGCATGTGTTTCTTTGCACTCTTGAGCCAAATATAATTTTTTTGATATATGAATTGGAAAAGTTTGCTCCAGGTTAACGGGCTAAGGTCATGCTAATGTTATTGAGCTCAGTGCCAGGCATGTATGCAGGGAGTGAGAGAAGGACTTGGAACAAAAGCAGATTCACCTGCTAGGCAGCATATGCCTCAGCACCGCCATTCCCTACAGGCCTGCAGCAGCTATCCAGGCAAATCTGCCGCTCTCTGTCCAAAAAAAAGGTGTCTTTTTAACTCACATACAGTACACACACAAGAAAACCAGAGTAGTTCAAGTTTAGAGAATATTCAAGGAAGGACACAGGTATGTGTATGTAAAGTGTATGGTAAAGACGAAGAGGGTTATGGGAAAGTGTATAGTTCTGTGTTAAAGTTAACAGGAAGAAGATATTTTGATCTTTATTTATGGTTTTTTTTTTTTTTTTTTAGATATTTTTTAGATGTGTGATCAAAATCTGATTTGTTAGGTATGTGTGTGATCATGTGTGTGGGACAGATGGATAGATGCAGGTTGGCACAGGCGAGAGGTGTTCTGGCACTGTGAATGAGACTGGTGCAGCTGTGGTGGTCAACACTGTCACAGTGCCCTTTAGAAAGATAACACATGAACACAAACACACACGCACACACGTGTACAGTTTCTATATCCATAAATGTCCTATGTCCAATTCATTGTGTTTCTTATGAGAGTTTACTTTCTCCATTGTGTCTTCTTCCTCATCTATCATTTGGCACTCAGCTATTCTTCACCATACTGATTATAACTCACTGTGATTTGGCCCTAAGGAAATGAAAGATGCTGTGTGCACCGTGCTCTGAGGTGTGACCTTACACAAGTTTCACTTTCCACCCCCGGTGCCGATTAATAACGCAGTGCTGTGATTCATCAGAGCAGACGTCATGGTTTGTGTAATCACTGAAGCATTGCGTCAGCACGATAAAGGAGTTCTGTCCAGGAGAATCAAATGAGCTTGGACTAAAAAGTTGGAAGAAGATTGAGGATCTTTGTGGCCAAGTGAAACAACACCAGATTTAAATGTTGATATGTTTGATAAATGAATATATTAATGTCCATATCTCATTTTGTAGTTGTGAATCAGTATTACTAAGGCTTGATGGAATTACTGCATCTTAAGCAATGACCATGAAGGTTTAGGTTTAGGGGATGTAAGGAATAAAACACTTGGAGGCTTTCTTTTTTTGGAAAATAATCAATAACCGGGTGGTGTGATCCGTTCTGTCATGAAGTGGAGTTATTGTTACCAGCCCAAAGCTGATATACAACAAAAACTGGAAATAATTTAGTATTTATTAGAGAATGACACTTAATGTTTTTCATTCATTTATAGTTGTGCAAGTTGTGCATCCTGAGGCAACTGAAATTTATGATAAAACTCAACTGTATCCCAAATACAACACTTTCCAAGGATTCATCATATTTTACTGCATTTATTTTTGCTCTTTGGCAGACACTTTTATTCAAAATAATTTACAGTTGAAACAGGATACAAAAGTTCAAGGACCCAAACTTGGCAGCTTGTCAGTGCTGGGATTTGAACTTGTAACCTTCCAGTCAGTTGTCCAAACCCTTAATCATAGGCCATAGGATTCTTGTTAACACTTTAAATGTAGCTGCTTGGACTTTCATAACACATTCTTAAGCACTGCATAAATAGTGTGTAAAGCAAAACTGTATGATTGATGTATCTCAAAACCTGTGAGATGAAAAAATTTATGAGGGATGGATCAGTTAGTATTATGCCATTATTCTTTGAGATTGATGTATCTGTATTGCTTTTTAAAATTGCTTTTTCTTGAAATTTTGTAAGAGACTTGAAAGGAAGTTTCTTTGAAGTGTCTGTCATCTTAGCTTTTGGCAGGTGTATTTACAGTATTTTCTTCTTACAGGTGCCTAGAATTGATTGCTCTTCGATTCTGGTAGGCCATTTTTATTTAAAACTATTACAGGGCACCATTACAATTCAGCACATTGCAGCTAAATTCATTATTATTATGCCCTAAAGGGTTAATTCAAGGAGCCCCTACTGTTGCATGGTGGATATTTTTTTTTAATAAGGTGGGGTTAAAATAAAGTCATGAGTTAAGTTTCTCAAGATCTATTTCATGGTCATGATGTGCTTAAAATATGGAAACTATTGTTTAGTAAAATAAGTGATTCAGAGTAAAATCAATTCAACTAGACCATTGTGGTTATAGAAACCTACTTGTGGAGATGACTAATGATACTACACTTTACTTCAGTCTTGGAATGATGCATAAAGACATTTTCTGTGGTGTTATGGCATGGATATCATTAACTCACATAACTGATATGGTGTTGAAATATTAACTCATACCATCAATATATTAATTTCTAGCACAATCTTGTTAAAATAATAACCACCTTGTAACCAACTTCATAGTAATAACATTTTGTTTATAACATTGAAATTAAGCACTGTGCATACTTTTACAACTTTCACAAAGTGTAATGAATGTGCTTTTAGTAAAAATTAAAAAAGGATTAAAAATACCAGTAAAAATATCAATGTTCATGCTAATTATCAAGAGTTGTTTTCTCTTCTCTCTTACATGTATAGACAAATTAGCAAACAAGTTTTGACATGAGGCCTTAATAAATTCTCCCGCATTGCTTTATAAAAGGTTTATGCAATGCTTATGAATGTGTTATAAAGTCACTATGAAGGTAACATTAAAAAAAAAAAAGAAAAGGTTACAGGACAGGATAAATGTGCATGAATCTGCTAAACTGGTCTTTGTTATCAGGACCATGAAAATGTTAGTAGTACTTCATGACAACCAAATATGTGGACCTGTAATGATTATTGATGTTGTACCACCTATACATAATTACAGTTTCGGATACAGTGTGTGTTAATCTGAAATCACTGTGTGTGTGTGTGTGTGTGTGTGTGTTTTGAGTTGTGATTGTCGCAGTCATGCTGAAGTAGCCAGGCTGCTGAAGGCCTTCTGGTTGAAGCTGGATCAGCATATGGGGTTTCTTTTCCTATCATACACACTCACCTCCAACAGCACTCGTTCCAGCTGCTCCTGCCATGCTGCATCTCCGGCACATGGCTCAACTCGCCCCATCCAGCTGTTCCTCAGAGTGGGAGATATGCCAGAACCACAACCAGAACCTTCATCATAACCACAGCCATAACCAGAACTATACGCAGAAGCACAACCTCAATCAGCAGGTCTAGAGAGGAGAGAGGACAAACACTTTGATGCTTTAGAATGTACACAGCTCTGTGTAGGCTGCAAAGATGAGAATGTTTAATTAAACACGAATTCTGATGTGGTAGTGAAAGTACAAATGAAACAGTTATACAAAACTCTGAAATCTCTGAAACTTGAGTCGCCTTTCATAAATGTTAAATAACTGATTTGCTTACATAAATATTAAATATAGTTTTTCCTTGTTTTCTTTTTTTTTCTTTTTTTATCCATCCATCCATCCATCTATCTTCTATACCGTTTATCCTTCCTTCAGGGTCATGGGGTTTTGTTGTTGGACTAAAGCAAAAAAAGCCGCATGTCCCAAGAAAGTCTGTTAATTCAGTGTTAATATAGAAACGGTTCATATAAACCAGAACATTCTGACCAATGAGAATCAATAATTCAACCACATTGTCCATCCATCCATCCATTTCTATACCGCTTATCCTTCCTTCAGGGTCACGGTGGAACCTGGAGCCTATCCCAGGGAGCATGGGGCACAAGGCGGAGAACACCCTGAACAGGTTTCAAATCCATCTCAGGGCACAATCACACACATTCACACACCCATTCATACACTATGGACACTTTGGACATGCCAATGGACAATTTGGACTGGGAGAGGAAACCGGAGAACCCAGAGGAAACCTTCATTAGATCATTGACTAATCGCTGCAGCATAAGAAAAAAAACACTTTGGGTGGTAGTTATAACTCCTCTTCATTTAAAATCACATCACTCCACCCCATCATTTATTATTTTCTTATAAAAGTACAACCTAGGTGTTTTATTCAATCAATATCAACCCAATAAATACGGTGCTCAATGCGTTGTTCTGCTGTCACTCCGAAAGACCTTATTTGGCTTCCATTAATGAAAACTGATGTTATTTCATTTGAAAAACATAATTGTTGGTAATTGATTCAGACTTTTAAATCCTGCTATATTTTTTCGTAACTATATATATTATTAGAAATATGCTCTCATGTGACAAAATTTCTAAGAATTTGGTTTGATTTCAATCTCTAACTCTGGCTTTTAGCCTGACCCCAGTGTTTGTAACTCACATGACTTGAGTCATGTATATTATATTATATTAATGCAGATTTGCAAGAGTGAGAACCTGTTGTTTATTAGTGTCAGTGTCAATGTGTTGTATTATCTAAGCATTTTATTATGACAATTTAATTTGATTCCATTTTAATAATAGACTTCACCTCAAAGCAGCTTTACACAAATCCAGATGTAGATTTAGATGCCCAATGAACAAACCAGAGGTGACAGTTGCAAGAAAAATCTCTGAGATGACATGAGCAGTCGGATGCAAAAAGGGACTCTTCTGATAGTGGGATTATAAATCATTACAGTTTCCAGGTGTAGATAATGATACCATGAACATGGCGTCTGCCAAATGCCATTAAAAACATCCGGATTGAGAAGTTAAAAGATTGTATATACCCAGTCTATATTTTGCTCTCTCTCTCTCTCTCTCTCTCTCTCTCTCTCTCTCTCTCTCTCTCACACACACACACACACACACACACACACACACTTCTCTTATGGCAGTTGTAACGCTCCATTGATCAATGATGGTGCGAGCGGAGCGGCTGAAGGCAGCCGTGTCTGCTTTGGGATGGTACATATGCTGCAGGCACCGTGCGTGCCAGCTGCAGCTCTCTGTCTCTCTGCAAGCCCGACACACTCTGCCCAGGTTCCTCTGTCAGCTTACACACTCCAGCTCTGCCTCTGTCTGCGGCCGGCTGTGCTGCTAAGATGGATTACCCTTTGATATCAGCAGCGATCTGGGGCGGTGTGCTTGATGCACACTGAGTGCCATAATGATTTTGCCTCCTTGCAGGAACTCCAGGGACCTGCTCCTGAGTTTCTGTACAACCAAGCCAGCTTCATTATGAGCTGTAATCAAACACACACACACAGACACACTCACACACGTGTGCATACCCACTCAGTCAACATGCTTCTCTGTTTGAACAGAAGGTAAGTCTTTCATATGTATCTACATTAGCAGCTGGTCAGGGATGCACATAAAAACAAACAAGAAAAGGTGCACCGCTTTCAGAGGGTTCTTTGCTCTGCATAGCTCCTTTACTGAGAGAGAGAGAGAGAGAGAGAGATAGATCAGTAATGTCTTCATCTGTTCAGGAAACTCTTCCATAAAGTCAATAAACAGTTTTTTTTCTACAGTCTGGCTTTGTCCAAGGTTTTGTTCAGACACAGGGTTGGGAAGAATTCTTTGAAAAACTATTGATGGTTAATACTGAATAGACTCAGCAATGTATTTTCATATAAAATATATTTAGAATAAACCCTTCCTTTTTAATAAACTTTTAGTTTTTACCATAAACACTGTTTCTTCTGTAACTGAGCATCAGTTATTGTTTTGTTTTGTTTTATTTATTTTTTTGTTTTGTTTTTATTAAACTCTTGTGCTTCTGGGGGTTCAATATGGAAATCAGGGATCAACATGAATGCAATGGTAAACTACACAAGCTGTTTAAACAAAGCTTCTTTCTACTGTACCATCGGTATTATATATACCTACCCAAATATACGGTACATTTTTTACAATTTAATCAGACAAGTGTGAAATCCAATTTTACTGAGTGCAGAACACATTCAAAGAGGCATAATTGAATACTGAGGGTAGTAACGTTAAACCAAAATCAAAACCAATAGAGCACAAAGGGACACTAAAGCAGAATGACATTGATAATCGCTTGAAAGCTGTTGCTATTGTTAATTAAAACACACTCATTAAACACATTGTTAATTAAAACACACCTTTATTTTGCAAATTAATCCATTACCTATGAAGTAAGAGTTTTCACAAATCAAAAGTGCCAAAGTCTCTCATTTGTTGTGTTTAATGTTCACCACTTGAGATACTTCAGAAGGTCTGGGTATCAGTGGTGTTTCTTTCAAAGGATTTAGTTTTTGGAAAAGGATTCACCTCATAATTTTATAAGTAACTAGATTTAAATACTTCTTTTTTTTTATGCCTCCGCCACTAGGTGGTGGAGGCATTATGCTTTTGGGTTGTCCGCACCTCTGCCCGATAGTCTGCGTGGCAATCCAACATTCTTGTTATAGAAACACTGGCATGTGTAGGCCCACACCGAGTAGTGTAGCTATCACTGATAGCCAACTATCTATTTCCTGGCAGAAATTGCAACAAATATCATGAAAGGTACAGTAGTACAGTAGTACAGAAGTACTTCATTTCACAAAAAAATATTAAAACGCTATTTGTCTCAGTTTTGTATTAATTTACTGTTTTCACAGATGTTAATTTTGTATGACTTAATACTATGTATGTGAGTGTTTGAAATAATGCTGATTACCTTTTATCGTGAAATAGATCCAATTAATATGACATTACACTCCTGTGTTGTAACTGACACCCTTGATTTTATGGCATTTTAAATGGAACTGATCAGAGTGTAATTTAACAATTTAGACACACAAAATGGCACTAGAGATCTTCTGGAAGCAAAAAATCAGCCTGTCAGATTAGAAATGCAAATGAACATGTTCTGAAGAGGGTTTATATTTTGGGTTTATATATTGAAATTCTAAGTGGTTTTATATTTAAAGTTATTTAAATCATATATATATATATATATATATTCAGGGTTTACTCAAATTCAGATTCATTCATTCATCTTCAGGTACAATTTTATCTGGGTCAGAGTTGTGCTGAATCTGGAGCCTATGCAGCCAATTTTTCATAGTCAGTCCACCTGCCACATGCTTTTTTTTTTTTTTTTTTGGACAACCCATAAGGAGAACATGCAAAAAAATAATACGTCATACAAATAGTAACCTGAGCAGAGGATTGAACCTGCAGCTCTAGAGTTGTGAAACTTTTGCTTATCCCTGAATAGTGAGAATTGTAATTAAGTTGATGTGGATTTTTAAAACTGACTTACCAAATCTGAACTTGTGAACATTGAAAATATTGTAATGTAGACTTAATAATTTCTATGAAAACATAAAGTCAATAGCTTTAAAAGTTCAAATTGTCTCTCATTTACTTCTATAAGCTCTCTGCTGATCTTATATTGTATGTGACAACAATATGGGCAGAGTCAAAATGGCACCCTTCAATACACTCACACTAACCACTTTTATTTCTCTCAAATAAACCCTGCACCATAATTAGGCCAGACCACCCTCACATGCCTCTAATTCCTCAAGCCAAGTGGAGCACCACTGACAGCTTTTATTAGCCCGATTTGCACTGGCAGCAGTTTTATGTTGTCTAATGAATGTCATGTTCCCGGAGGCCAATGAAAATGTTGAATTAACACCCTTCTAACCAAACAATTATGCAGCCTTCTTTAAACGTTCCCATGCCGAGAGCCTTAGGAAGCATTTCAGGAGGAGTCATTCTCAAAGCAAGGCTCTCCACACGGATAATCGATGTGCTGTATGAATCGGCAAGATTAGTTAAATAAAAAGTGAAGGCAATATTTATAATGATGCTCCCGGTACTGTCCTAAACTGCATTTAATCTCCTTTTCACGAGCAGTGTATATCAAATATACGGAATGAATTGGATATAAAATGCCATCATATGTTTTTAAATACACTAACATTAACATTTTACTCCTTCCCATAAATCTTGAGGCAACCACAGCTAAGGGTCAGAAATAAAGGCCCCAGTAGGACAATGATCTATTCCCCTGCTGTCTAATAGCCATTCATTCTCATTCTCTCTCTCTCTCTCTCTCTCTCTCTCACACACACACACACACACACACACACACACACACACACACACACTAAGACTTCCTCAGACATCATCCCCTCCATTGATGCCCCTCATTTTAAATCCATTTTAATTTAAGGATGCTTGACATGGTGCTGGCGGAACAGCGAATAATCCCGATCGTCCATCATTGCGTAGCAAGTAGTCAAACTGAGTGTGTGTGTGTGTGTGTGTGTGTGTGTGTGTGTGTGAGGAGATGCAGGTTCACTGTGGTCACCACTGAAACAGCGGAGTAATTACCAGATCAGCTCCGTTAAAAACGCAGCCGGGCCGCTCGCTGACCTATCATCCGCTAATCTGCATAGTAAAGTATGGCTTCATAACTGTAAATCGCTGACTTAATTAAAAGCGGAGACCTTTCTGTCATTTAATTACAGCGAGAAAAGGTTATTGCCTAAATGCAATTTTCCAAATGTGATTTCTTAACAGTTATTAATGGCTTTTGCTATCATTTATTGTTTCCGATTTTTCAATTTGGAAATGGGCGGTGGCAGACATAATGACTCTGCATGGTGGGGTGGAGGGGATGATGGTGAGGGGATGGACTCAATCATGACGCCTTGCTCACAGCGGCTATTTGTTTCCCCACAAGTGGCTCTGATGGAGTAAAGCTTGAAATGTCACTGGGGGAGGGAGCAACGGGCCGTGATTGCCTCCGTTTTTACTGTGGCGATTAAAAGAAAAGCGGAGTTGATGAGGAGTTCATTAACATTTCTCAGAAGAGTATAGAGGAAGGAAAATGGTGGTGTGGAGGAGGGGGTCAAAAGAGGGGGAAATGAGGTGCTATGAGGATCAATCAAATTACAGAAGTTTAGAAATACACTTTAGTTCTTAAGGACTGAGGAAGTTTGCCTTGTTTCTTTTATCTCTAGGATAGAGGACTTTGTGCTTTGTGGTTTCTCTGAAATATACTGTTTCAGTACGCCTACTTTCCCAACCGCTCAACAGAGATCGCCACATCTGCTACCATCCACCTTCTCGGACACATCTGGACAAAAATGACAACTATGTAAGGATGCCGTTCATAGACTTCAGTTCAGCGTTGAACACAATCATCCCACAACAACTAACAACAAAGCTGAGCCTGGCTTGTTTAAACAATTGTATCCTGGACATTTTGACTGGGAGACACCAGTCTGTCAGGATCGGCAACTCCACCTCCAACACCACCACAATGAACACTGGTGCCCCCTTGAGCTGTGTGCTCAGTCCACCGCTGTTTACACTGCAGACTCATGACTGTGCTGCAAGGTACAGTTCCAATAACATCATCAATTTGCTCACATCACTACAATTGTGGTGATGATTGCTGACTTCACGAGCACCCAAGTCGACCACTCAGCATTGCACATAAATGGAACCACTATAGAAAGAGTCAAAAGCTCCTAGTTTCTTAGTGTGCAAATGAACAAAGACTTTTCCTGGACTATCAACACCACCCACCTAGCCAAGAAGGCCCAGCTTACCTCCATGTTCTGCAGAGGCTGAAGAGAACCAAACTCCTCCCTTCCATCCTCAAAACCTTCTACAGATGGATAGTCCTGAACAGCTGCCTCACTGTGTGGTACGAGAACTGCACAGACTCTGACTGAGTCTCCAACAAGAGCCTACAGCAAACCTTCACCTCATAAAACAACCACTGCATGCACAAAACCAACGTTATTGCAGATAACTCCACTCAGATCTCTCATGGACTATTAGCCCTGCTGCCACCTGGCAGAAGGTACAGGAGCATCCATGCCACCACCAGTCTATGCCTCCACAACAATTTCTTCCCTGAGCCAGTCAGATTACTTAACACCTGTTGCCTCCAAACACTCACCTGGGATAGCCAAACACCTAACCCAGTATGACTCAATACCACTGCACACCACAATTTATAATGCTGCATCACACACTTAATGGAACACTAAATGTATTGCTGCTACAGATATATCTATTACTGCTACACTACCAAATAGTTTACAGTTTACGAACCACATTCTGTATTATTAGTGTCCTTTATATTTATTGCCCTGCACTCGTCTCACACTGTTGTGTATTTGCACTTTTATGTAGTCTTGCATTCTGTTATGTGTTGTGCATAGTCCTGAGGAAACAACATTTTGTTACAATGTACAATATACAACCCATATAGAGGAATGACAATAAAAATCCACTTGACTGGACCTGAATTATACAATAAATGGATAAAAAAAGTTATGTTCTTTTTTAGTAAATAAAAATGTTAATCATTGGCAAAATTCTGCGGATGTGCTTTTTAGAGGAAAATAATCAATTTCTGGATGGTAACATTAACTCTGCTTCACACATCACTGAGTCATTGATCATTTTCTTGTAAAAGCATGACCCAAAGTGTTTTATTGCTTATACCACTTCAATCCAAACCCTGATCAATCCTGGACATCAGAACACAGCAATAGCTGGTTAAATATGATAAATTTAAGTGATTATTTCTGAGTATAGATCTAGATTAGAGAACAATATGCTTTAATATTCACATTATTTCATTCAATTTGTAACCCCAACCCTACCCCCCTGAGGCGCTTAGAATCAAATAGGAGACATTTATGTTTCTAATCACAAGTTTTCCCTTAATTAAATCGCTGATTTATACTCATGTCAACACGCACCCCCACATCATACATACACACACGCGCATCGCTTGAGTCTCATCCAGTGAAATTTTCATATTGAACAGAACACATTTATCCTGCCTGCTAACATCATGTCACTGCCACTATTGTCTGATGTCGAGCTCTTAATTACGGCCTTGGCTAGTGATACGGTATTTCCTTCACTTGCGCTCATCTTTCCGTCGCTTCCTGAGCTGCCGTCCCTCCTCCAGGGGTGATTAGCGACATTTTATGTCGTATCGTTTGTCTGCCTGACAGCAGGAGCAAGTGAACTGGATTAGATACGAAGACCAAATGAGAAGGCCCTGAATCAAATTAAAGCTGTGGAGATTATGCATTCATTTAATTACAGTGAGCTTCGGTTACCTCCATGTTGCTCCCCAGTGAACAGGCACAAATTGACCATTCAAAATGCATTGCGTTTCGCTCATAACAGCAAGATGGTGTATGGGATAGGCCACAATGAAAGCATACGCTGCAACTCTCAAGGCCTTACACAGTATAGGCCTAAATATAGTAGTGTTATTTATGTATCAGTTTATCATCTGTAAACTATAAAGTGGCAGCAAAGATAAGTGATTGTTTAGACTACTATTACAGTATATTCTGCTTACAGAATCAATCAGTGCGATTGTCGATAGTGGAAGGGTTAATATTTCATTTTCAATGTAATATTAAGTTTAGTTCATGGCCACTTCATGTTTAAAGTTGAGCGAAGCACTAAGCAGAAACAGATACAGGCATTGCATTACACCGTCCATTATCATAAGTGGTAGTTTTGCCACTCATCCAATGAAGGGCCAGGCATGTAGGCTGATAATGTTAACTGATGGGAACATTTTATACTAATGAATTAAATGTGTATGTTTCACAATTGTCATTACAATGTGTGTAGCTACCTCATGAGCTAAACCATAAATGCCAACATGTACTGTGACATACTGAAGCAGAGCATGATCAGTATGCAGTATTCCAGTATGATAACGGCCCCAAACACACCTCCAAGACTATCACTGCCTTGCCTAAAGAAGCTGAGGGTGAAGGTGATGGACTGTCCAAAGCATGTCTCCAGACTTAAACTCTATTGAGCATCTCGGGGCATCCTCAAACGGAAGGTAGAGGAGCGCAAGGTCTCTAACATCCACCAGCTCTGTGATGTCGTCATGGAGGAGTGGATGAGGACTCCAGTGGCAACCTATGAAGCTCTGATGAACTCCATGCCCAAGAGGGTTAAGGCAGTGCTGGAAAATAATGATGGCCACACAAAATATTGACACTTTGGGTCCAATTTGGACATTTTCACTTAGGGGTGTACTCACTTTTATAGCCAGCAGTTTAGACATTAATGGCTGTGTGTTGAGTTATTTTGAGGGGACAGTAAATTTACACTGTTACACAAGCTGTACACTCTCTACTTTACATTGTAGCAAAGTGTCATTTCTTCAGTGTTGTCACATGAAAAGATATCATCAAATATTTACAAAAATGTGAGGAGTGTACTCACTTTTGTGAGATACTGTATATACAGTATCAGAACCTGATTGAACATCGCTGGAGAGATCTGAAAATGGCTGTGCACCGACGCTCCCCATCCAACCTGATGGAGCTTGAGAGGTCCTGCATAGAAGAATGGGAGAAACTGCCCAAAAATAGGTGTGCTAAGCTCGTAGCATCATATTCAAAAAGACTTGAGGCTGTGTCTGGTGCCAAAGGTGCTTCAACAAAGTATTGAGCAAAGGCTGTGAATACTTATGTATCTTTTGAAAAGATTTCAAACAAACTTCTTTCATGTTGTCATTGTGGGGTAATGTTTGTAGAATTTTGAGGAAAATAATGAATTTAATCTATTTTGGAATAAGTCTGTAACATAAAAATATGTGGAAAAAGTGAAGCGCTGTGAATACTTTCCGGATGCACTGTATATACCACATCAACCATCATGCCAAAGTTTCAATCAAGCATGGCATCATGCTCATATTATATTATATTATATTATAGTATTAAGTAGAAAATTTAGTTTGCTTCAGAATGAGTAAAGACAGTGTTCCACCAAACAAAAGGAGGAAAACATACTATTTCCATGAGGAATGGGAGAGTAAATTTTTCTTCACAAATGTAAGCCAATGATGTGTGTGCCTAATTTGCGGCACTAGCATTACTGTCTGTAAAATATGCAATGTTGAGCGCCATTTCACTCAAGTTCATGGTAACTTTACACTGTACTTTCCTGTGGGTAGCGGGCTACGAACTGAAAAAGTGAAGCAGCTGAAAGTATCATTACAAAAACAACATTCTTTATTCACCAAACCGATAAAGAGAGGAAATGCTGTAACAGAGGCATCATTTAAAGTAGCGCACATCTTGACAAAACCGTTCACTGATGGCGCCATGGTGAAAGAAGCGATTACTGCAGTGGCCGAAACTTTGTTCAGGGACCACAAAAGCAAGATAGAAATTATGTCTTCTATCACTAATGTCCATCTCAGTGCCAACACCGTGGCAAGGAGAGTTTCCTTGTTTTCTTATGATGTGATTGGACAGTTAGAACAGGACATGATAAGATGTAAATGGTTTTCATTTCAATGTGATTAACCAGTGAACTTGAATGACACAGCCCAGTTCACTGTTTTCATACGGATGGTTTTTGATGATTTTTCCACGAGAATGGAGTTTTTTACATTACTTCCTCTGAAAACCATGACCAGAGGAGTCAACCTCTACAACGTTTTGAAGGACTACTGCATGGAAAAAAACATGCCCCTTGAAAACCTGGTGTCTATGACAACAGACGGAGCTCCAGCCATGATAGGGTGCCACTCTGGATTTATTGCACATTACAAGGCCGACCCAGACTTTCCTAAACTTCTGAACTATCACTGCATCATTCATCAGTAGGCAATCTGCACAAAGGTTATGGGTTTTGATCATGTCTTGACACCGGTTGTTTGGATTATCAACTCGATTTGAGCAAAGTCCAAACAACACAGATGTTTCAAATTGTTTCTTGATTAAATTTCTGCAGACTATGGCAATCTTCTCCTTCACACAGAAGTCAGATGGTTGAGTAGGAGTAAGGTACTTCACTGCTTTATTTCCTTGCTGAGTGAAATTAAGGCTTTTATGGAACCAAGGGGGAGGACACTAACCTGTTGTCTGATGCCGGATTGCTGCTTGAACTTGCATTCTTGGCCGATGTGACAGTGAAACTGAATCATCTCAATCTTCAGTTACAAAGTAAAGACAAAACCATATGTGATATGATCAGTGCTGTGAAGGTATTTAAAGCAAAACTGCCATTTAACTGAAAAACAAAAGATTGCAACACTTCCCCTCATTGGTAAAGATGTTATAAAGCCACACAAATGCAACCAAAGTTTTGGATGTACTCAAATATTGTGACCTCCTGTCCAGGCTTGGGTAGGAATTTGAGGAAAGGTTCAGTGATTTTGAAAATATTGAGCCATGTGTGGCATTTATTACCAACACTTTCATGGAGATAGACATTGATCACATTTCAAAGCAGATGGCTGAACTGTTCAATGTCAATGCTGTAGAGATAGAGATGGAGGTTATTAATCTCCAAAATCATATCCAGCTGAAATCTCAGCAACATTCACAACATTTCTGGTGTCTGATAGACCCAAAAAACAACAAGAACATTCAACAAGCTGCCCTCAAAGCATCCGCTTTATTTGGATCTACATAGCTTTGTGAAGCAGCATTTTCTGATATAAATGTGATCACATTTACATTTACATTTATTCACTTAGCAGACGCTTTTATCCAAAGCGACTTACAAATGAGAGATACAAGCAAAGTGATATCAAGCAGGGAACAATACAAGTAGTGCTACTATACAAGATCTATTAATTGAGTACTAGAAGAAGCAATGTGCGCAGAGT
>JAFFST010044812.1:102532-116308 GCA_022414735.1 Noturus placidus | reverse complement strand
ATCTGTGTGGCCTGTTCAGTGAGGTAGGGTCGGATTTTCTTGATGTTGAACAGGATGAATCTACAGGACCGAGCAGTTGCTGAGATGTGGTCTGTAAAGGTCAAGCTGTCATCAAGAGTCACCCCAAGGTTCCTGGCCGTCCTGGTTGGTTTGGGTGTGGTTGTGCCGAGCTGTACAGTGAGGTTGTGGTTGATTGCGGGACAGGCTGGGATAACGAGAAGCTCAGATTTTGCCAGGTTGAGCTTAAGGTGGTGTTCCCTCATCCAGGCTGAGATGTCAGACAGACAAGCAGAGATGCGTGCAAAGACGGATGGATCATCAGGCTGGAAGACAAATAGAGCTGGGTGTCATCAGCATAGCAATGATATGAAAAGCCATGAGACTCAATCACCTGCCCTAGAGATGTCGTGTAGATAGAAAAGAGAAGAGGACCCAGAACTGACCCCTGTGGAACGCCAGTGGCGAGTTGCTGGATTTCAGAAATACCTCCCATCCATGATACCTTGAAAGATCTGTCAGAGAGATAGGATTCCACCCAGCGCAGAACCGTTCCAGAGATGCCCAGGCTGGAGAGAGTTGACAGGAGGATCTGATGGTTCACAGTGTCGAAAGCCGCAGAGAGGTCAAGCAGGATGAGGACAGATGACCTAGAGGTTGCTCTTGCTAGTCGTAAAGCTTCAGTGACGGAAAGCAGAGCAGTCTCCGTGGAGTGGTTGCTCTTGAAGCCAGACTGTTTGGTGTCCAGGAGATTGTTCTGTGTGAGAAAATTAGAGAGTTGATTAAAAACAGCTTTTTCAAGGGTTTTGGAAAGAAAGGGGAGAAGGGAGACAGGTCTGTAGTTGTCAACTACAGAGGGGTCGAGTGATGGTTTTTTAAGCAGTGGGGTGACCCGGGCCTGTTTAAATGAGGTAGGGTATGTGCCAGTAGAAAGGGATGTGTTAAAAGTGTGTGTGAGTGCAGGTAACAGTGTGGGAGAGATGGACTGAAGAAGGTGAGAAGGGATGGGGTCAAGTGGACAGGTTGTGGGACGACTAGAGAGGAGGAGTTTCTTAATTCAGAACAAGTCTGACATCCATCCATCCATCTTCTATACCGCTTATCCTTTCCTTCAGGGTCACGGAAAGGATAACCTGGAGCCTATCCCAGGGAGCATTGGGCACAAGGCGGGGTACACCCTGGACAGGTTGTACAATCACATACACATTCACACACCCATTCATACACTATGGACACTTTGGACATGCCAATGGACACTTTGGACTGGGGGAGGATACCGGACTACACAGAGGAAACCCCCGCAGCACAGGGACAACATGCAAACTCCACACACACAGGGCCATGGTGGGAATCGAACCCCTGACCCTGGGGCCAAGGTGCTAACTACTAAGCCCCCGTGCGCCCCAACAAGATGAACTGATAAATGAGTGCGTAAGAGTGAACCTAAGTGCATACACACCAGTATATACCTCTCTTGTGGAATCAATGCAGTGTCAGTCAGCTCATTAACTGTAAATAAGTGTGAATGCACTTCATGTCATACTTAGGGCCCATCATGCACTTTTCTCATTTACATGAATGCACTCTCATTCATGTAGCATACATTTTAGTTCAGAATGCAGGTCAACATTTGAAATGCTACTGCTGTTTATATTCCAGTTTAATTTAGTGTGGACTTTCATTAATGTATATACGTAAACAACCGTATAGTTATATGTCGACAACTATAACAAAGTGTGCTGTTTTTCCATAAATAATTGTATTCTCTGATTCTGTTTTCTTCTCTGACTCTTTCTTAGGTGTATATCAGTTTGTTAATTTGAGAGTTATGATACATTATGTGAAAGATGTAAGTATTGTATGACATGAGTAGCTCTCAGCCACTTTTATTTAAATAGCTCTCAAATGAAAAAAATGTTGCAGTCCCCTGCTTTAGAGTGTCAATATTTAAACATTTAAAATTCAACTTATCAGTTGTCAAGGCCAAATACTAGGAATGGATTGTTCATCAGTTGTTCCCTTCAAACACAAAAGGATCTTAGATTTGAATGTTTTTTATGACTTCAGTTTGTCATGACACTACAGGGCATTCCCTGGTTTGAAGTTTTGCTTCACATTTCAGAATGGACCACAGCCTAGAACAATATGTTAGTGAGTGCTAGTTATGTTTGTGGCATATTTTGGGAGTCCTCCTTAGAAGTCCATGAGTACAAGTTTGAAGGTCATAAATATGGCTTGGTGTGTGTTCAAGTGGTTTTTGGGAGGGAAAAAAATGGACGATGTGAGAAAACTTAATTTATTTTTAATATTTTATTTAGTATTTTGATTTTAGTGACAGGTTGAGAGGAGTGTAGGTAAATGTGTAATAAGACCACTGTATTGCCCAAATATGCTATCACAGTAAATCAGAAACAAAAATTTACAATGGAAATGTTAAACATGAGGGGGTACTGTGGCTTAGTGGTTAACATGTTTGCCTTGCACCTCTCAGGGTTGGATGTTTGATTCCTGCCTCCACCCTGTGTGTGGAGTTTGCATGTTCTCCCCATGCTTGAGGGGTTTCCTCTGGGTACTCCAGTTTCCTCCCACAGTCCAAAGACATGCATTGTGGCTGATTGCCAATAGTGTGGCCCATAGTGTGTGATTGTGCCCTGCAATGGGTTGGCATTCCGTCAAGGGTGTGCCCCAACTCCCATGAAATAGGCTCCAGGCTCCCTGCAGCCAGGATACGCGGTACCGAAAATGAATGGATAGATCGCTGTTTAACATTCAACAAAGACTTCTATTTCAGTTGCATTAATTGAAGCAAATCTGCTAAAGCATGTTAATTTTTAATAGTGAAAAAACCAAAGAATGTACGGCTTTAAAGTGATCGTATATAAAGGAGAAACGCATCAAGCTCCTTTTAGCTATATCTCAACATGTTTGCCATGCTGGTGATTAACACTACACTCCCTGAGGGGTGAAGCAGCAGATAGATGGAAAGTGGCATGTCAGTGCGCCCTCATTTCTCCCTGCTCTAACCTACCACTCACATTTCCCAGTCCTGACTTATTTCCTCCCCACAGCCTAATTAGGATTATCTTTAATTCGCAGGATTACAATTAATAGCTTACTGCAGGTCAGTGATTAAGAATTACCTGGTAATGACCCTGGGCGGGAGCTGAGGAGGGAGGAGAAATGATGACAGCTTGCGAAGCCACGCATCAGGCCGCTATTTAAGATGGCCGATTTGGAACGCGCCCCATGTGCCTGGCATCACAATGGAGGAGTACAATTTCCCTCTCTGTAATTAAGGTCCATTGAGTGAAATTACCTTCAGATAATTGCCGGGTAGTTGTCAGCATTTGTTGAAGCCTGGCGAGGCCTGCTCTTCGGCTCCCGTGGCTGGCATTCTCCGTAGGGGAGAGAAAGAGCAAAGCGGGACACAGATCAGAGAAGAAACAAATGGATACACATGGAGGTGGATGACAGTCTTATTTAAGACCAAACGCCCCTGTTTGTTGAGATACAACCACTGTACTGGCAAAACTCCTTCAACGAAAGGCTTTGTTTAAGTTTGTTTTAGCACTGTATACTAGTGAATAAAGGACATCCAGATTTGTCCCACTTTGTCTTAGCTTTATTAATTTAAATTGAGTAGTACTATCAGAACGGCCAAAAATGTGACTGATCAATTTAAAAACTTAAAACAGCCAATTATACTGAGATAATTGATATGATATGATGGCAATATACCCAACAGACCATTTAGCAAATGTAATGCATTTTCAGGAACTGCAGAAATTCAAACACAGAAACAAAAGGGAAAAAAACCCAAACCACTAAACACATCCAGAAAAGCAATACATTTGGCACATGTTCATGTCATAAGACACAAATAGTTCATGTAAATTACATTTTATTTGTATAGTGTTTTTAATAATAGGTGTCCTCACAAGCTAGATATGACAGTGACATTCCCTGAAATAATGTGAGGAAGAAACCGTGAGAGGAGCCATACTCAAAATGGAACCAATCCTCTTCTGCATGACACTGGATAGTGGGATTATAAATTATTACATACTGGTATAAAACAGTAAAAATAAAAAGTGTGTTGAATGGATGTTCTGTATGAGCAGATTATAAGTAAGAGTCCTATGATGATATACAGGATGGTCTTCATCATTGCAGCTGCAGATCTTTGGTAGAAATCTACACTATCCTGGTGAGTTTTTACACTGAAGCAATGATGCATAGCTGTACAAATAGTGTTAAATTAAATACTCAAACATCTCTTATGCCTCGGTCCCTCCTTCGTGTACACTTTAATATTATTGTTCTTTCTGTTAGAATTGACTTTGGGGTATTTTTATTATTATTATTATTATTTAAAGCTCTATATGGCACCTCTAGTACCTTACCATCATTTAACCAGTAGATTTCAACTATTACAGCATCTTGGATGAGATTCAAATGAAATTGGGACCTTTGTGTTACCTTTGTGGTAGCCAAAAGATTATAAAATCATCCCTCTCATCGGTCGTTTGTTGTCACGATCACCTCTGGATTGCTCATTAGAGATAATTCATACAATATATATCCTGAATTATATTATAATATATTTCGTAAAGATGCCTTGGGATCTCCATTGTTAAAAGCTCTGTGAAAATAAAACTGATTTGAATTGAATGTATTAAAACCTTTTTTTTTTTTTTTTTTTTTTACAATTTTTCTTTTCCTTCCCTAGTTTTTTTAGTCTGATCCAGCCATCTTTTTATTTCTTTTTTACTGTCTTGTATTATTTTTCTGTCATCTATTTCATTCTTACTTGTATTTTATTGTGTTTCATTGTGCTTGCATCATTTAATTTTATTTCATGGTTTGAATGTATTTGGTTGGACGGAGTAGATGATAAAAATGGTTACAGTGGCCTATTATTCAATTAGCAAACAAGTCGCATGTTACAATGTTTTACATTTAGTACATTCATGCTGGCTAGCTTTGTGTGCTATATAGATCCGTAGCCGTGTGGATTGGGATTAATGTTCTGCAACCTTTTGATCATTATGTACTATCCAAGGCTCAGTTGGCTAAAGAGTGAACATTGTATTGAACACCCTCTCAGATCACCAGTTATGAAGATCTTAAACAAATTGTGCTTTTGAGAAATTGAGCCCAGATCAAAATCTACTAGAAATGGAGAAATATTAAAAATAGTTTTTCAAATATTAAATTTGGCTCAGTTTTTATTCTTACAAACATGACATGACAAACATACTCTATCTCTCATTTATGCTGCTCCTGTAGAGGAGGACCACGATTTGAAAATTGTACTGTATTCCTACAAAATCTAAAGATTTCCTGGATCAGTGTAATGTGCTTTGCTAAGTAGTAAAAGAAAAACAAAACAAACAGAAGGATTTACAAATCCCTTTTCATGAAAGTGGCCCTAATGAGTTTCACACTTTTGTGTTAATCCCTAAAACCTCTGCCTCAGGCTCCTACTTGTTCAAGAAATGTAAACATGATTCTATTGACAGTGCGTTGTTTGGTTCTTTAGTGTAGCCTGAAAGCATGTGTGCTTTGTCAACTGCTATTGGGAGTGCTTGTGTGTGAAAAAGCACCAGGGACTTCTGTGGTTCAGTGTACACTTATCTCCTTCACAGCCCCTCTCAGTTTGAGATGAGTATCTAATTATTCAGATGCTAATTTACCGGCCATGGACAGGCCTGCTGTAAAGGTCCGTGTAAATTACGTGCCTCCAATAAAAATCACAGTGTCGGTCTGAAGAGCATGATAATACCATAAATTCTATTTTAATTTGAATATTGATATTTGGATGCAGTATGTTTCATACAGGGCCATTTCTGGCATAATCAGGGTATGGGGATAATTTTGTTGATGAAACCTTCAAGCTGAGAGGTAGAGATAGAAAAAAAATTGGGGGTGGTAATATGGGCTGAATCACAGAAGCATGGTCAAGGTCAATTGAGTAAATGAGAAAAGGGAGAAAAAAAGGAGGAAAAATGGCTTATGAAGCACTTAAAGGACAGGACACGTTTACAACGTGGTCACATTAAAAAGTCATTGGGATAAAATTTGAATATGCTAATACAAGAGGGAAAATGCTGTCCTGTGCACAAGCAGTCATCCCGTTTCTCAGATGTCATGCGAATTTGTGGAGAAATTACTTCTCTTTATATCTGAGGTTCTGAGAATGACTTACTGTACTTAATTGCTGATCCGCATCACCAACTGATTCAAAGTGTTAGTGCTACGATTCGGTATACTACAGCGCTGCTAAATGCACGATTCTGATTGGTTATGAAGTGTTTTATATAACAGAATCTCTAAGGTCCTGCTTCAAGGTTTGTTTTAATGTGCTTGTTCTAATACGTTATTGTTTCTATAGTAACACAGCATACACAGGGACTTGTATGGCAGATGCTCCACAAAAACAAATTACATAAGAAATGTGAGTAACCGTTGATAAAGAGTTTATGATGTTTTCTCTGAGGAGACCTTTATTTAAGCATTAATAGAAGGAGTCTCCAGTGTCAGGACTTTGAAGCAGTCAGAGGTAAAGCTGTAACTTTAAGTTTTCAACCATGGTAAAGTCGTCAAATCAATGGTTTTGCACAGCTTTTTTTGTCTGTCTGTTTTAATTGTTAATTTCAAGACAAAGAAAAAAGAGATAATGGTGAGAGAACAATACACAGCTGTTATAATGGGAACAAACATGAGATTTGACAAAAAATGTGACTACAGTATAAATGGTTCAGAAAGCATGATTTGTCATTCTTTCATATTTAAACCTTTCTAACATTGGAAAATTTTGAAATGTGACATAAGATGAATTAAACACTTCAGAAAGTACGATGTTATAGGAAACTAATCAACTTTAGGAGATTATTATTTTTCTGTAATATCACACTTCATCATGTTTTATTCCATACATAGCACGTAAGTAAAATGGTAAATGGCCCACTTATATAGCGCTTTTATCCAAAGCGCTTTACACTGTGTCTCATTCACCCATTCACACCAATGGTAGCAGAGCTGCCATGCAAGGTGCTAGCTTGCCATCGGGGGCAACATAGGGTTCAGTGTCTTGCCCAAGGCCATTTTGGCATGTGGAGTCAACCGGGCTGGGAATCGAACGACCAACCCTACGATTAGAGAACAACCCGCTCTACCGACTGAGCCACAGCCGCCCAAGTATGAACCAGCACATCCTGTACAGATTAACCCACATATGTCAGGAGGTTTTTTCTGTGCTACAGTCAATAAATGTGAATGATTTGTTTTAGAGCCACAAATGCAGCTTTGGATGATGTTTCCATGAGATCCTGTCCATAATATCTGGAAGATACATTACCTCATCATCTTCTAAACAAATCTCTACCTTTATCAGTGTACATCTCTTCTGACCCTGTGTGTGTGTGTGTGTGTGTGTGTGTGTGTCTGTCTGTCTGTCTGTCTGTGTGTCTGTGTGAAAGAAAGAGAAAGAAAGAGCTGGGAGATCTGGGAAATGTTATGTTTAATAGCTTCAAGTACATGTGCACATTCTTGTATATATCCATCATATTCATGATATTCTTGAATATATTCACGAGTAAGAAAGAATTACACAAAAACTCCCTCATACTGGTCACTGGAAGTTCCACATGGCACTTCATGGCAAAGAACTCTCTGAGGATCTGAAAAAAAGAATTGTTCCTCTACATAAAGATGGCCTAGGCTATAAGAAGATTGCCAAGACCCTGACACTGAGCTGCAGCATGATGGCTAAGACCATACAGTGGTTTAACAGGACAGGTTCCACTCAGAACAGGCCTCGCCATGGTCGACCAAAGAAGTTGAGTGCACGTGCTCAGCGTCATATCCAGAGGTTGTGTTTGGAAAATAGACGTACGAGTGCTGCCAGCATTGCTGTAGAGGTTGAAGGGGTGAGGGTCAGCCTGTCAGTGCTCAGACCATATGCCACACACTGCATCAAATTGGTCTGCATGGCTGCCGTCCCAGAAGGAAGCCTCTTCCAAAAATGATGCACAAGAAAGCCCACAAACAGTTTGCTGACGACAAGCAGACTAAGGACATGGATGACTGAAACCATGTCCTGTGGTCTGATGAGACCAAGATAAACTTATTTGGTTCAGATGGTGTCAAGCATGTGTGGCGGCAACCAGGTGAGGAGTAAAAAGACAAGTGTTTCTTGTCTACAGTCAAGCATGGTGGTGGGAATGTCATGGTCTGGGGCTGCATGAGTGCTGCCGGCACTGGGGAGCTACAGTTCATTGAGGAAACCATGAATGCCAACATGTACTGTGACATACTGAAGCAGAGCATGATCCCCTCCCTTCGGAGACTGGGCCTCAGAGCAGTATTCCAGCATGATAACCTTGCTAAAGAAGCTGAGGGTGAAGGTGATGGACTGGCCAAGCATGTCTCCAGACCCAAACCCTATTGAGCATCTGTGGGGCATCCTCAAACAGAAGGTGGAGGAGTACAAGGTCTTTAACATCCACAAGCTTTATGATGTCATCCTGGAGGAGTGGAAGAGGACTCCAGTGGCAACCTGTGAAGCTCTGGTGTACTTCATGCCCAAGAAACACTCTTGGGCAGTGCTGGAAAATAATGGTGGCCACACAAAATATTGACACTCTGGTCAATTTGGACATTTTCACTTAGGGGTGTACTCACGTTTGTTGCCAGCGGTTTAGACATTAATGGCTGTGTGTTGAGTTATTTTGAGGGGACAGCAAATTTACACTGTTACACAAACTGTACACTCACTACTTTACATTGTAGCAAAGTGTCATTTCTTCAGTGTTGTCACATGGAAGATATAATTAAATATTTACAAAAATGTGAGGGGTGTACTCAGATATATGGATCAGAAAATAAATTAAAAACAATAAAAAGTTTGTGAAGATTACTGTTAATTTTTTATTTTCTTTGCTTATGAAAATTGTGAAAGTTTATGAAGAAAATGAAAGTTTATGTAGTAGAAACTCTATAGCGTACCATCATGTTTGTCATTGACAGTATAACATTTTATTAATTAAAACTGTTAAATTATACAATTATAAATTAAATTGACAGTACTGTAACAAAGTATGTATGCATGATTAATATCTATCATATTTCGTCTGTATCTGATGGCCTTCTGGGTCACACACAACCACCACCAACCCCCCATTCCCCACCTCCAACACATACACCCATACTGTCTCACTATCCTTGTGAGGACCTTCCATTTACTTATTTATTACTGCCATTCATGCAGCTAATTAACACTTTGCCTACACCTAAGTATAATCCTAACCTTGTCCTCAGTATCCAAAAGGAAATCTTTGTGACTCTTTTCCTTTTTACATAAATGCTGCATAACTGTCCGATATTTCTATCCTTGTGGGGACATTTGATCTCCACTAAGTTATAAAAAAACATGTAATCCCCAAACAACCAATGCCCTGCTCCCTTAAGCTACAGTTATAAACTCCCCTCATCAGACTTATTCTATCATTATAACATCCATATGCACAATAACACCATGTCCTTCATCTCAGCTGCCCCAATGCTACATCCAATAAATTAGTCTTGTGACATGTTGTGACTTTGTCCCATATGTTAGACATTAATAATGCTAATAGAAATGTAGTGGGTATTAAAGCATAAATCTGATATAGTACAGCAGATAATACATTAAACTTAATCTTTCTGATATGCATTTGTCTCTCTGCAGTGAACTATGGCCAGCAATGAGATGCTGTGACTTTTATTTCACAGAGATTAGACATGTGAAATATTAAAACATCCACACGCAATTATTATATTAACACTTTTTTAAGATGGCATTTCTTTCCCTCCTTTCCTGACCTTTTTTCCCCTTTCTCTTTTTTGAGCATATGAATTATTGTTGAATATTCACCATGAAATGTAAGTCTGTGTATGTAGACTGCAAGTAGTCAAGATTTTGTATGATGGTCTAGCTCTAGTTTGTTGAGGACACATGCATTGCACCATAGACTATTCATCGAGTATACCTCAATCTCAATTAATTATGTTTAACTCACTAGTTATATTAATGTATCACTTGACAATAGTTATAGCATTAACTATCTTTTGTGGAACATTTTTTTGGAAGATTAGCAAACTATCTTTGCTGTGGAACATTAATTATCTAGCTTAATTGTGGAACACATTCTTTATTTAGCTAGCTAACTTTGTTGTGGGACATTTCTAATATCAGCTTGTTAGCTTTATTTGATATATTCTAAGGGAAGATTTTCTAAGCTTATCTAACTAGCTATGTTGTGGGTAATCTTTAACAATAGCTATAGAGAGTATGCATTGACGTCAATTTCCTGCCGGAACATGCTCCCCCTCGACCGAACTGGAGTATTTCTCAGATCTCTTTCGACAGGCCTTCCTGGCTACAGACAATGTAGAAAAAATCTACAGAGGGATTTTGGACAGAGTTCAGACTTCAAATGAACCACTCCCCACTTTTTAGTTCACCTAGTAACTGAGTTTAAGTGACTAAAGCAACCGCCGTCTGAGTGAGAACAGATTAAAGTAATCATCTGGCATGTCTCTAATCAGTATAGACTAGCCCTTCATGCTGCCACACCTACAACTTTAAGAGAGCTTCTTCTGACCGCCCATGAGCTACATGCTGCATTAGAGCCTGTCTCTTCTAGTAGAGCCCCCAATGCCCCGACACATCCTCGCCAGGACCTGCACTGCTACAAATGTTTGACTCCAGTGGTCACTACATGCAATTGTGGGAACTGTAGGAAAAATAGGCAGAGTGGTAGTGCTGAACCTACCGGAGGGGTTGCTGTAGTTTCTAAGATAGGCCAGGAGACCCCAGGTACTTCTGAGGTCACTAGAGGTGGGACTGGTGCTTGACCTCGTAGGTTTCAAAGGGCTTGTGGGGGTAAGCAGAGAACAGAGTCAGGGACCAGTGCACAACAAACAGAGAGTTCACACACAGTTATTTTGGAGCAAAACAGCCCAAAGAGGTCAAAGAATACTCCACTGACTGGAACATTCTAATGTCAGGTAAATAGATTTGTCATGGAACATTTTCTATACTTAGCTAACTAGCTTTGTTATGGCACATTTTCTAGTGTCAAATAGCTAGCTTTTTTTGTGGAAAATTGTTTAAAATCAGCTAACTGCCTTTGTTGTGAGATGTGGTTTAAAACATCTAGCTATCTTTGTTGTAGAATATTTTCTGATGTCAGATAGCTAGCATTATTGAAGTTATTGTTAGTTATCTATCATTTGAGGTGGGGCAATTTAAAAATTCTAAATTCACGCAACCAGCTATAATGGTGAACATTACATTTGTAAATAAATAAATAGATGATTGACTCTCTAAAATACAAAGTTGTATGACAGATCTTGTTGATTTCCCCCCTCTCAGAATGTACTTCTTTTTTATCTGAGAATTTTCTCTCATGTTAGCTATCTGGCTTTATTTGAGAATATTGCACATGTACTGCACATTAGCATCAGAAAACAGGCTTCTCATACACTTGAAAAAAATTATGGGAACTTTAAAGTATAGCTTTAGAGTAAGATATAATAACTGGATTGAAAAATGTTCACAGCCTTTAAAAGTTTAAGACACCAATTAAAGATTACTTTTTGTGTCTAAAAATTCTGTTTGTTCCATTCCCAAATGGAAATACAGGTCATATAAAGTTCATATAAAAATGATTGGCCCATTTAATATTAACTAAAAGAAAATGCTTGTCTTTCTGTTTTTATAGCACTAAATGGACATGGATAACTGGATAAACAATTACCCGAGGCATTTAACGATCAGGTTTGAACCCCAGTGAAGAGTGATTGGGAGTGTGTGTGTGTGTGTGTGTGTGTGTGTGTGCGTGTGTGTGTGTGCGTTTTTTCTCTCCAAATGGCAATGGAAGTGCTCTTTAATTAAGAGCACAAGCCAAACATTTTCATTAAGCCTGCATGCAAATGAGCCCCGAGATGTGACTACTCTCCTGAGACTCTCTCTCTCTCTCTCTCTCTCTCTTTCTCTCTTTCTCTCTCTGTCTGTCTCTCTCTGTCTCTTTCCAAGATGGCGCTTTTGTCACAAATGAGGTCACTGCCTTAAGGCTCCAACCCTTCCTTTCTCAACCCCACTCTGTGTGTGTGTGTGTGTGTGTGTGTGTGTGTGTGTGTGTGTGTGTGTGTGGTTCTCACTGGCAAGGATCGAGCTGAGGGAACAAGGGAATATGGGAGGGAGAGGGGGATGTCCCCCCTGTAAACCTCTTACTCTTATCCCACATGATGTTAACAGATGTAATCCTATTACAGTCTTCTTTTATTCCAGAACACCTCTCTCCATTTCTCTTGAGGGCCTGCTGTTATAGGAAAATAATCACCGACATGGTGGTGTGATGAGTTACGCTTAACACTGCACAGTTGATCTTTTTTAAATAATAGGACATTCTGAAGTGTTTAATTCCTCTTATAACACAACAACAACCAACAATTACACTTTTTAATTATTAAAGAGCAACACGTCATACTTTTTTATCCATTTATAGATACATTTAATGTTATGGAACCTCACCAAACAAGTCAGTACCTGTAATCGCTTATGTTGTACAAAATAATGCAGCTTGTCGGGTTACAGAGAAACCGTAAAGCCTGAAGACGTTTCTATGGCAGATAACCGACTGTTAACAAAGCGTTGACACCTTCTATGAATGAACCATCAACATCTCTTTACAGAAAATTTTATTATAAATGTTTTTATTCAATTAAGTGTTTTCTTTGTTTTAATAAAAACACATTCATAAATCTGAGTATTTTTAGGCTTACATTACATGGAATGCCTGCAACTATCGGGTTAAGTTGTTACTACAGAAACGATAACATATTAGTGTGAGTGCATTAATGTACACCGGGGATAGAGAATTACTAGCTAGAGAATTACTCAGAGCTGCTGTTATAGAAAATTAATCAAGAACCTGTAATTAAGCAGATTTATGAATTCAACACCACAGTGCTTTATTTATTTTTTAAAAACTAATTAACTAATCATTGTCATTTGAAGCAAGTATATGATTTGAGCATTTATATATTGAGCATCCATTATACAGTATGTACTGTATATGTACATCAATAGCCTTGATAAATAAAGAAGTAAATATTGGTCACCAAACAAGTCAAGGCATTTTAATTAAACCTTTATTTTCTTCTTATTTCTTTCAGTAGTTCTATCCTGAACTCTGACGTATGACACAGAGCATGCGTGTGTCCATGTGCACTTCTGCATCTGAAGGTGTGCTACTTTACTTTTCCCTTGTTGATATCAGGAGAAAAGGCCCATCTGAGTCCAGCCCAAAGGAATAATCACAGCAGGGTGAAGTCTAGGCATCTCCCCTGATACCACCACGTCTTTACACAGTGCTTCTTTTGTGGGTAAATCAAAATGTTAGTGCAGCAAAAACAGTCTAGTGAAGGCTTCTGAAGTGCTACAGTGAAGATGTAGACATGTAGAAGAGGGTAATAGTATAGACAGAGTGAGGTATATATATATATACAGTGGTGTGAAAAAGTGTTTGCCCCCTTCCTCATTTCCTGTTCCTTTGCATGTTTGTCACACTTAAGTGTTTCGGAACATCAAACCAATTTAAACAATAGTCAAGGACAACACAAGTAAACACAAAATGCAGTTTGTAAATGAAGGTGTTTATTATTAAAGGTGAAAAAAAAATCCAAACCATCATGGCCCTGTGTGAAAAAGTGATTGCCCCCCTAAACCTA
>JAFFST010044812.1:70505-87883 GCA_022414735.1 Noturus placidus | reverse complement strand
CTCTAGGGATGTCTCCTTAGTCTGTTCAGGCAGGCAAAACTAATTCTTCTCTGGGCAGAAGGAAAGTTTGTCAGTGAGTACAATGTACATTCTGGGAATATGGGGGCAGACATCCTGTTGAGGCAGGGGCTGAGGAACAGGAATTGGTGGCTCCAATATGGAGTCCATATGGCGAGGATTGGCCAAGCAGGACTGCATGTGTTGCCTCTACGAGGAGACAACACACAGCCTGCTGTGGTTCGCCCTCACTCCTCCCTCACAATTAGGGCTGGACGCCATGGTGCACGTGTGGTTGAGGTCTCATCTGTACGCTTTTTCCCCATCGTCCCCCTCCACAAGTTCTAGTGAGAGTTCGCCAAGACAGTCTATGTCCACTGCTACTCGAATATGGTTTTCAGAGATAATATCCCTACTAGATGGCACTCCTCGGGAGATTCCCATCTGCAGGTATCCACTGCAGACCCAGTGAACTGCGCAATAGCTAAAGTCCTTGAGTTCTAACAAGAACATTTCTCAGCGGGGTGAACTCCTTCTACAATCCGGTTTTACATGGCTGCCATTTCGGCCATCCATACCCCTGTTGATGGAGCCTCTGTGGCGCAACATCCTCTAACTTCGAGGTTCATGCATGGTGTCAGAGGGCTAAGGCTGGTTTGCAGGCCATGCATACCTTCCTCTGACCTTTCTGTGGTCCTGGATAGTCTGTCAGGGACCCCATTTGAGCCCTTAGAGTCAGCCTCTGAGAAGCTTCTGACTCTAAAGGTAGCTTTTCTAATGGCCCTGACATCTCTCAAGTGAGTAGTAGACATACAAGCTCTCTCTGTTGCCCCTTCCTGCCTTGACATTGCCCCTGGATTATCAAAGGCCTTCCTGCATCCTATCCCGGATTATATTCCTAAAGTGCCTACATCGGCTGCCCACTCTGTGGTGTTGCAGGCTTTCTGCTCTCCTCCATTCTCCACACTTGAACAAGAGAGAATGCACCTGCTGTGTCCAGTAAGGGCACTCTGCACTTATGTCCAGCGCTTCGGCCAGTGGCATAATTTGGAGAAGCTGCTGGTCTGCTTTGGCGGTGACAGTAGAGGTGATACTGTGTCAAAGCAGCGCATCTTTAATTGGATAGTGGAAGCAATCTCTAATGCTTATGAGGCGCGCGGTCTCTCTACGCCTCTGGGCATAAGGGCTCATTCCACTAGGGTGGTCGCCTCCGCAAAAATTTTGTACAAAGGGGTATCCTTACAGGATGTGTGTGCTACTGCAGGGTGGTCTACGCCACACATATTCATTCGTTATTACAGCCTGGGTATTTATTCCTCGAGTGTCTTGCAGTGACCCTCAGGCTTGGGTCTTTTTGAACAGGCCGTACCCTTGGTATGACGGAGTGCGTATTCTCGTTCACATAGTGTTATGCTAAACGCAACCTCGCAGTTCCCTTTGAAAGAGAACATCTTGGTTACACATGTAACCCTGTTCCCTGAGAAGGGAACGAGAAATTGTGTAGCTTTGTCATACCAGGGCAGGCCTGTGAATTGCATCTTCACTTCAGATAATAGAGGCTGATGGCGCAGTTCACAGGTGCCATATTTATATCATGCGATGCACTTAATTGCCACGTCACCTGATCATGGCAGGCCTATAAATAGGCATGATTTTACACAATCTTCAGATGCCAATCACACGCAAAAGGTGCTCCCATAGTGATATGCTAAAAACAACGTCTTGTTCCCTTCTCAGTAAACAGGGTTACATACGTAATCCAGACGTTTTGTTATGAACACTGAAAACTTTCCCCTGTGTTACGAACCCGGTCTAGGTCGGGCTGCAACATACAAAAAAAAAAGAAAAAGTTGGCGAGACCAAGATTGTTTGTGTTTTCGTCAGTGGAGCTTAAGCGGTTTACTTGCTGTTACCTTAGTTAATTACGCCTAGGTAAAGTTAGAGGGACTTTTGTTTATTATTTTGGCCTGGCCGGCTTCTGAAGATAAAGACCACTGTGTGTATAAAATAAACAACCCCAACGCAATCTTGGTCTCGCCAACTTTTTCTTTTTTTTTTGTATGTTGCGGCCCGACCCAGACCGGGTTCGTAACACTTGTTAAACAGTATTGTAAGGGCTCTAGCAATATAAGTGCACAATACCTTCTCACAAAAATCTAAATACAACACTAAACAAAATATTAGCACTAAAATCATTAAACACTCCAGAACTATTTCAATATAAATTGATTTCATGTATATCTAGGTGGAGTTTTCTTTTAATTAACTAAGGTAGCAGCAAGTAAACCGCTTAAGCTCCACTGACAAACACACATACAAACATACACACATATCAATAGCTTGTGTGTCCCTGACTACACACACTCAAGAACACACACACACACACACACACAGAAGAGAGAAATTGAGATGAATAGAGCCCCAGCCACCAACATAATCAAAAATGTATTTTCCATATCTTGGTAATTGAATTGTGTACAAGCCGCAAGTTAATGAGGTCATCTCCCCTCCAGCACTGACAGGAAAGCACAAATAATTATCTCCCCATTTTTCCTTATGTAGCAATTAATTTGAACCATTGGCAAGCGACCACAGGCCTCTACGCTCCACCCCCCTTCATCTCTCCTTCGTGCCAGTGTGGCTCCCTGTAAGCCATCCTTCCCTCTCTCTATGCCTTTCCCAGTGCTCATCTTGCCTCCTTTCTCTCTCTCTCTCTCTCTCTCTCTCTCTCTCTCTCTCTCTCTCTCTCTCTCTCTGTATGCGCTTGACTGACTCCTGGTTAAGGTTGAATGGGATTGACAGGCGATTGATGTGCTGGGGCTGTGGAGGCTGCTGGGGATGTGTGTGCTTGTGTGTGCTTGTGTGTGCATGTGTGTGTGAGGGGATGGGAAGCAATCAGAGCCCCTCCAGCTGCCATGGGCCTGAGAGCTTTCCAGGTGACTGTCACCTGAGATTTCCCGCGCTGGCACGCACCAAGTGCTGGGGGCTGTTCTGTGCCAGGTGGGGTACAAGGAGGAAAAGGAGGAGGTGGGGGTTGATGTTTGTTTCATACAGAACAGAAGAAAGGGGAAGGTGGAGAAGGAGGGAACAGGACTGGCATGGAAAAGGGCTCCCTTTGGATTTGTGGGTAATTGTCAAAGGCTAGAAGGTTGTTCTTGTGCGTTGCTAAAACAAATGTGGTTTGTTTCAGTAGTGTGTATTCAGTGCTGTAGGTGATTCTTAAAACACAACACATCATCATTTTTACATTTTGATTTTTTCATTATAGCCATCTTTTATCTTACACGATATATGATGGTCATTTTTTGAGCACTGGAAATAGTGCACAAATAGGATACTGTTGCTGTATAAAGTTACTATAGCATCATGCAAAATACATGTCCTAATTTTCACACATTTGTCATAAGTATTATTAGTCAGTGGTTCCCAAAGCGGTGTCCATGAAGCTTTATTGTTATTATTATTATTATTATTATTATTATTATTAATATTATTATTATTGTTGTTGTTGTTGTTGTTGTTGTTCTTGTAATTAAAGTCATATTTAATATTGAGTTATATTTGATGGCCTTGTTTGCTCTCTTTAACTGAATGTATTTAACCTCAATAACTCAAAAATAAGTAGTCTATAAATAATGTCACCTTGAACCTGATGCATTCTGTGGGTGGAAAGTTCAGGAACAAAATACTTTGAGGCTCCAATAAATAGGCAAATTATTATTGTTCACATTTCTGTAAAAAGCTTCATATCTGAATAGATGGAATTTGTTCATAAAATAGATAGAACTGAGGAGGCCTGAGGACTATATTTTACTAGTCTATGACTTCCAAATGTTTGAGAACCTTTAGCCACAATTATGTTTTCAAACTCAAAGTAACACATTGTATCTGAGTCTGATGCATGTGTGCATTGATTCAAAACTCTACACTGACGAGGAAAAACATTACACTATGTCTCCCTTATTTCGCTCACCCAGTTCAAGTCATAAATCACTGTACTAACAAGCATATGAGTAGAATTAGGCATGTAAATAAAAGAGAAATACAAAACAATGTTCAAGTCAACATCAAATCCAAATTGACCCAATTTGCTTTATTAATACATGTTGTGAATGATGAATCCCACTGTTGCTGGTGACTGCAAGTGACAGTAGCAGCTAGTTGTCATCTTACCTTAATAACCAAGAATAAACTCTTGAATGAAAAATTTATAGCCCTTCCTCAGCCTTGGTTCTGTAGCGGAAGAGTGCTGCACCACAATTCGGCTAACATCCTCGTATCTGATTTGTGGAAGGGTGGAGAGAGAAGCAGTGAAGTATCTTTCCATTTTTTTCTCAACCTTGAAATCGCGTTAACCGTAACTGTAGCGGAATTTGGTGTACACGCCAATGTCGAATTTCCGATTCTTGTGAAATTCGTCTATTTATGGATTTAGTTTGTGTGGTACTAAACTGGTAGCTATATATTTCTTTTACTTATTTGTAACATTCATATGTTGCTCCAGCACAAAACTAAGTAAGAACACTTTAAAACGCCAAAAAATACTGATTCCATTAGGTATCTGAAAAGATTTTATGTAGGGTTTTGGCTGAACAATTTCTTTCCATTTCTTTATTTATTCAGTGTTTTTTTTATTATTAAAAGATGATACAATGATGGGTCACTACAGCATTTATTTGAATATCATTGTCTCCTGCATAATTATTTTTGCCTGTTCTTTTTGAATGGTATGTGGTTTTGGCTATCCAAAATTCCTTAGTTACTGGCAAATCCACAGAAGCCAGAGAGGATGCCTAATTGCAGCATCTTCTTCACTAGCATCTGGCCCACATAGTGCTCATCTTGACACTCGGCCTTGCCGGATCTCCATGAGGCCCCATTAGCAGAGGATCATTCATGCTCATGTCAATGGGAGCTGTCAACATGCGCCTTTTCTTCACTTGGACTCCCCCGGCAGCTCGAAAGGGGCTCTCGTGCCTAATTGATTGACAGCTACTTTAGCTAATCTCTGACAAAGTGTGCTTTAATAAGCATGCTCAGCCAGGACGGCCTATGGAGGACGTGTCAGTAATTGAGGTAATGCAGAAGGTTGGCAGATTTCATTGACCTCTGGCCTTAATTAAATCGTTTGCCTCAATCGAGCTAATATCAAGTCTCCCAACGAGAGCCCCGCTGTCACAACAGACAGCGCCACCTCTGAACCCGGGATCTGAGTCTAAGAGAGCGACACACCACTGTCTCATTGCCCTGTATGGTACACCATCGAAAATGAGCCCTAATAAGGCTTGTTTGTTCCTATTTGGAATGAGAAATGGCCCTCATTAGTTCATCTCGTCCTCTGCGGTGTCCGCCGCCATGGGGAACCAATAAACCCAACCGCTTCCCCCTTTAGCTTTCCTTCGTCTCTCACTCATCGCAAAAGAAGAAGAAAAGGGGAAAAAAGTCAACAGCTAAACAGAAGCATGAATTATTCAGTGTAGGTGCAGCATTTGTTATCAGTATCTAATGAGAAGGAAATGTGTTCTCATCCTGAATTGTTGTAAATTACAGAATAAATAGGATCACCGCTCCGCCTGAGCAGCATTCAAACCAATTTTACCTGCCTGAGAACAGAAAAGACATGGAGGCATATTGCATTATGCTAATAGAGAAGTGCAAAATAAAGTGTGTTCTTTGTAAATTCATTCATGTGACTAAGTAAAGGGAGACATTTTCATGTGTTAATCTGATAATCTACTTGTTAGCTTTGATTCTAAGTGACAGTCTGCTGCCAAAATAGAATATGCATGTTTTTCCCCATCACAGACGCTCTGTCACAGTCTCTGCTCTAAATGGCAACAAGCTCATCCATAATACATGCCTATCTCCCTATCGCCGACATATGCACAGCTGATCATTTTAATAAACATCACACAGTAGATGGCATCTCCCCCGGAAATCTGTTCAACTGTTCCGCAAATTGATGAGTTTTACAAATTTTGTCAGTTTGCAGAAAAATGTAGACATCCTCCATCACATCAATATTTCAACTGCTTAGAATGAAAACATGTTGACTAGATGGAAAGCAAACCTAGCACTGACATAATACATGTTTTTAATACAGTTTAACCACAGGGCTGTTGAATTATCAATTCTGATTGGTCGGCTTTGTCAGAAGTTCCAGCTACAAGGCAAATCACAGGTTTATATGAATGCGCTTCTTCTAATACAGTACATTATCATTTCTATAGTAACAACTCATTCACAGAGAATACTAAGGCTAATTATCCATCCATCCATCTTCTATATTCATTTCTTCATGTTCACGGGGTTCCTGGAGCCTATCCCAGGGAGCATAGGGCACAAGGCGGGGTACACCCTGGACAGGGTGCCAATCCATCGCAGGGCACAATCACATACACACTCACACACCCATTCATACACTACGGACACTTTGGACATGCCAACCAGCCTACCATACATGTCTTTGGACTGGGGGAGGAAACCAGAGTACCCAGAGGAAACCCCCGTACGGTTAGGCTAATTATAGATGAATCAAAATGTAATTCCACAAAGAAAAACTTGTATTCATTGATATTGAGTTCCCTGTAAGTTCTCTGTAAGGCAAATTTTTATTTATGATTTATGGAAATGACCAGTGTCGGAGCTTTGTACCAGTCTGTAAGTTTCCCACCACAGGAAAATCTTCCTGAAGAAGAACTTTGTGATTTTTTTTTTTTATTAACAAGAAAGAGAAAAATTAGGCTGGTGAGAGAATAACTGTTTATAACTGATAAATGATAAAAGGAACTAACTTGACTCATGGATGTTCTTCCACATTAAATGTAACTATAATTGGTCAAAAAGTGTGAAATGTGAAATAAACGTATTGTAAAAAAAAAAAAAAAACATTGACATATTACTGTTTTGTAAGAGGAATATAACATTTTGGAATGTGCTCTTATTAGAAAATAACCAACTTTGGGGTAGTAACTCTAACCCCGCATTACGTCCAGCCACATCACACCACCACATTGGTGATTGTTTTCCTATAACAGCATATCCCCAAGTGTTTAATTCCTCACTTAGTGTTCTTGTGGTTTGAAGGGACTCTTCAGTGTTCTATTCTGTGTCCATTTCACTCATGCTTCTATCAAACATTCCAAAATATTATGAACATGTTAACAATCTTCTATTATTTTTTTTTTTTACATTATCTTCCTTAATGAAAAACCATTTTCAGCAGTGAACAACCAACACACAATATGTTGAGTATGGAAATTGAAAGTTCAATGTTCATTGCCCATATAATGCATGTAGGCCATAGGACTAAATTGGGATGTTAAATGAAGACTATGAAAGTGTGTTGTATAAAGGGTAGTCATGCAGACAATCTGCCCTTTTGTGCAAAGTGAGAAACAGTCACACATGAACAGAAATAATCATTATTCTCAGAGTTCCTTCTGCATGGCAATGATTCCAAATCTCAGCTTCACAACTTCAAGTTACAATGCGATGGGATGGAATGGGACACAGATCTTGTCCCATCTCTCTGATCTTTTTTGTTGCGGTCACTGCTTTTATAAATCTAGTCAACTAATGTCTTCTCACTGGCCCAATTTTGCCTCCCAGTTTCCACTTGGTGTGCACTATGGTAAATCTGGCTACACTAACAGGAACTGGGTCTATGCTAATGAGAGAGTTAAAAGAGTGTTGTTTTCAGCAAGTGAGACTTCATTTTCCTTTCCCATTTTGTGTGCTGTCCATCAAGACATGGTGTTCATCTCATCTGCGTTTCATTAGTCGGCAGCAGCATGTCACTCGCATTTTCCTTGCTTGCCATTAGTGCTGGAACACGGATCGTGATAATGGGCCAACGAAAATGGCTCTGGATGTGTGTGATTCAGAATGACCTGATTCCTTAAAGTAACGCAAGGTGATAATATGACTAAATAATTTCTTTGTTAATGACTTTCTGATCTCAACCTTGTGCTCTGTCAATTTTTCAATTACAGGACAAAGAGAAGAGTGTAGAAGAGTGGTGGATGAACTGAGTTTGCAAATTGAGTTTGTTGTTTGTTCTTTTGTGGGGTTCTCATGTGCAGCACAGACATGGAATTACTGTAATTACATTTCCTCATCTGCATGGCAAAATGGCACAAATGAACACCTTTAGGGTCAGAGGTTTAATTCAATGTTTAAGAGTTAATTAATGTGTTAATTTAAGATACATCTCTCTCTCTCTCTCTCTCTCTCTCTCTCTCTCTCTCACATGAGGTTTTCTTTCAAACAAATATGGCTTTTAAGCTATTGAGTTAAGCTTCTAGTTTGAGTTTAAGATACGGACCAGGTTGCCCCAAGAGTTCAGGAATTTTTTTTGGCATGTGGAAGTTGTTTTCAAGTTCAGGTGCAGTCCATAGAACTAATCCCTGGTGCTTTTGAAAGAGATACTCTGAGTTGTACTTCAAACAAACCGTGGTGTTGTCCGCATCAGGTATCCACTTTTGGTGCCTAATAGCGTGACTGGTTTAACTTGTCACATTAATTTCTGTTTCTATTTTCATACTAAAAGTTGTTATAGTTAACAGATGAGATGGAGCACCTTACTGATATATAAACCCACCTTTTTCATAGGATTAGAGCAGTGCAATTAGTGGTGCAATGCTTGCATTGAGAGCATAGTGAAAAATACAAGTTTCATCCCAGCTTTCATGGCTAAATACCCCAATCAGCCATAGCATTAAAACCACCTGGCTCATATTGTGTAGGGCCCACTTGTGCCGTTAAAACAGCTCTGACCCATCAAGGCATGAACTCCACATTACCTCTGAAGGTGTGCTGTGGTATCTAGCACCAAGATGTTAGTATCAGATGCTTTAAGTTTTGTAAGTTGCGAGGTGGGGCCTCCATGGATCGGACTTGTTTGTCCAGCATAATCCCACAGATGCTCAATCGGATTGAGATCTGGGGAATTTGGAGGCCAAGTCAAAACCTTGAACTCTGTCATGTTCCTCAAACCGTTCCTGAACAAATGTAGTGTGACATGGTGCATTATCCTGCTGAAAAAGGCCACTGTCATTAGGAAATACCATCGCCATGAATGGTGTGTTTAGGTAGGTGTTACCCCACAAGACATGGCTGTCTGGCCATCACAACTTGGCTCTTTTCAAAGTCGCCCAAGTCCTTATACTTGCCCATTTTTCATGCTTCTAACACAGCAACTTTGATATCTGACTGTTTCCTTGATGCTTAGTATATCCCATCCCTTGACAGATGCTACTTTAAGGAGATAATCAATGTTATTCATGTCGGTTAGCAAGGTCAGCTGTTTTAATGTTATGTCTGATCGGTGTATCTTATAATAAGAGAACAGTTCCTCCTTTGCAGGTACTGTATACACTGACATGCACTGTCCTTCACTACTTGAGTGTTGGCACCAAAGAAAACGGGCGGCTGTGGCTCAGTCGGTAGAGCGGGTTGTCCACTAATCCACTAATCGTGGGGTTGGTGGTTCGAATCCCGGCCCGGGTGATCCCATGCCGAAGTGTCCTTGGGCAAGACACTGAACCCTAAGTTGCCCCTAATGGCAAGCTAGCACCTTGCATGGCAGCTCTGCTACCATTGGTGTGTGAATGTGCTCTCATTAGTAAGTCGCTTGTAAATGTAAAAATTATATTTCTGTAAAAGCTGCTTTGAGACAATGTACCATTGTAAAAAGCGCTATACAAATTGATAAAATTATAAAACTATAATAATAAGAATAAAAAGCAAATGGATCAACCTAGTGAAAATTCTCGATTTTCCAAACTTGTATGTTTGAAAGGAGTTCTTCCATGTGAAGGCAAAACTTGCCAAATAAGCCCAGAATCAGTCCTGGGTGTGAACTCAAAGCCAAGTGTGAAAACACTAAGAAATTCTGTTTGGAGCTTTCTGCACTTGTGAATCAGCTTGTGGATGGTTTCACATGAACACTCTAAAGATTTGCACTTCCCAAAACCAGTTTATTCCCAGGACTCACCCTTACTGCCGGTGTAATCGTAAAGACTGTCCTAACCTCATTAACGTACTCTTATTTTCAATCTGCTTATACTAAACATTTTTCACAACACACTTGCTCAACTTGCTAGTGTTTAATCTTCTACACATGTATACTGTAAGAATTTATAATCTCACTATCTGTGTCACCTGGTTTCTCCAAAGGTGAGGTCCTCATGTCATGTCAGGGAGTTCTTTCTTTTCATTTTTGCCTCTGGCTCATTCATTATGCATCTAAATAGATAATCTGGAGTTCTTTTAAAGTACTTTTTAAAAGCGCCATACAAACAACATTGAAGTTCAACCGGAAGCTCTCTGCAAAGCAATGATCTATGAAATACTCTTAAATTAACACCCGTCCTCTTAAAATATGACAAAGTATGACTAACACCAACAGCTTAACCTCTGCCATATCTCTTGACAACACTAATTCAGTCAAAGACATGAAGAGGAGTATGAGAATGAAAAAAAAAAACTATTAGATCCATCAGCGGGCTGAAATTAGGCCCAAGAAAATTACATCTGACATGAAGCATAACTACCTTTCAGTGAAATTGAACATAGATCACAGGTTTTCTGTCAGCGAGTTGCCGTTCGGGGGGGGGGGGGGTTCAGCGGCAAAACAAAGGATTGACATTGGGTGTCATTTTAATGAGAAAGTGCGTAATGAACATCGTCACTGTCTCAGCACAGGTTACATGCTAATGTAAAGCAGAAGGAAGTTTGTGTGATTCAGAAGAGTTGTTGACTGTGAGCCATTGGGGCGGCTGTGGCTCAGTCGGTAGAGCGGGTTGTCCACTAATCCACTAATCGTGGGGTTGGTGGTTCGAATCCCGGCCCGGGTGATCCCATTCTGAAGTGTCCTTGGGCAAGACACTGAACCCTAAGTTGCCCCCGATGGCAAGCTAGCACCTTGCATGGCAGCTCTGCTACCATTGGTGTGTGAGTGTGCTCTCATTTGTAAGTCGCTTTGGATAAAAGCGTCTGCTAAATATGTAAAAAAATGTGATGAAGTCCGTAATCATTTTGCTTTTACATTTCTCTGACAGATTCATGATCAATATTCCGTTTCCAGGTGAAATTACTCAGTGTTGCCATTTCTTTCAAATGTGTGTGTGATTTTATTATTTTACTTTATTTTAATTTTTACTTTGTTAAAGATAATTTATGTTTGAAGTTGTGGTATAGCTCCAACATATTTAAGAGATTAAACAGTGTTTTTTTTTTCCTTCAGGATCTGGTCCGTATCTTTTTTATTGGTGGAATTGTGGGCTTGCGGGTGTGTATGTGGTGTGATGGCACCTGTTCACAAAAGAACTGTGAATGAAAACCATACCAATACAGATTATTAATTTGTTTTCAATCAGAATAAATGTTATAATATAAGACAATAATAGATTTCAGGTCATTAAAAAAGGTTATATTTGTATTTTATTTATTTGTTTGTTTGTTTGTTTGTTTTTTTGTTTGTTTGTTGTTTGTTTTACTGAATTACTTTCTACTTGAGAAATTTCTTCATTATTATGTCATTTGTACCTGAATACACCTTTATGACACAACAGAGAAGTAAACGTGGACTAATATCACACAATATTTATGTATATTTGTAATTTTTTAGTATGCAAAACAAGCCACATCTTGTCTTTGACCCATAAACTGTACATGCACTTGCTAAAGGAGCTTGACAAGAATGAAGATATTGAATTCCTTATTCCCGGCTAGCGTTCAGAGTGAGCTCTCTGGAGAGGTAAAGTCAATGAGATTAAATATCCACATCATGGGCATACAGTCATGAACTCACATAAACACACACACACACACACACACACACACACACACACACACACACACACACATATATATATATATATATATATATATATATATATATATATATATACACACACACATAGTGCCAACTCTCAATCCTAAGCATCTCAGCATTGTGTGTGCGAGCCTGATCTCTCTTTCTCTCTGCTCCCCTTCAGTCCTCCGTGTTTCTCCTCGTCTGCATCTTTCAGCACAGAGAGGGAACAGGGCCTTGAGGCAGAGCAAAACTATGGGTCTGTCCCTGGAGACAGCTAAGCCCATCTGTCTTCATATGTGTGTTCGTGTGTGTGTGTATGTGTGTGTGTCCTGTTGAAGTTAAACTAAGACCCGGCTCCTCCTCAGAGATCCCCCCATCTGAACAGACAGCAGATGGAGCAACCCACCCCCCAACACTCCTCTGCCATGTTTGTTTAATACATTTAATTAATATTCCAAACTACCTCAACAGAGACCCATCACAATCCTCCCCTCCTTCTCTCCCTCCCTCCTTTCCTCCCTTGTTCCCTCCCTTCTTTCCTCCTTCTTTTTTGTTCCCTCCCTTCTTGTTCAATCTTCCATCTATTTTTTCTTTTTCCCCTTCAAATTTCCTCCCTTATTCTTCCCTTGCTTTGATAATTTCCTCATTCCGCACCCCTCATGTTTCTATGGCTTCATCAGTCCTTTCCAATAGACCCATCATCACTGATCGCTCACACATGTGCGAAACTCTAAGCATGCCCAGGGGTCATCTCGAAATGAAAAGCGCCGTGTATTTCTCACGCTGTCGTATGTGTTAATTACACACTGCCCTCAGGACCGACAAGACCCCAGCATCTGCTTGGACATCAGCCACTGCTAGCATCCTTGATATTACAGACCGTAAAGCGCACAGACAAGATGCTGTGCTTTGAGTCTTCAGGAATATCAGACTAGATGTCAGATCCATCAAGAGCTTTAGGTGATAAAAGGTCTCAACATTTAACACAACACTATTTTTAAATACTTTGGTCATGGTACTCAAGGGATACAAAAAGACGAAGATGGATGGACCATTTCAAGTTTGGAAAGACAAACTCTTTTTAGCCAGGATTATAGTTGCTTTGCATTACCTTTTGAATTTTATTGTTGTGATGTGTAAAGTTCTCAGAGGGCTCTCCCAGGCTTTTTTTAATCACCACAGATGATAGTTATATTTACATACTCCAAGTGTCATTCCATTTATTGTTAAAGAAACTCATTAGAGATACAGTTATGTGCAAGATTTTGCATACGCTTCATTCATTCATTCACTCATTCATCAATCTTGGGGCTATGTAGTTTAACCATTCCATCTACCAGCATGTGTTAAGAGGTGAAAGGAAACTGGAGAACCAAGACAAAACTCACACAGTCACAGGGAGAACATGCAGAACTCCACACAAAGAGTAACCTGAGCTCAAGATCTAACTGAGGACACTGGACATTTGCATAACCTTAGATCAAATTGAAGAAGATTCATTTAATTTATAGACGCAATTACACTACAATATGAACAATTGTTAGCAACGCTTCATGTGTTAGATTTCACTGAAGGCAGACATAACAAAAAAATATGGTCAAATAGTCTGTATACAGATATTAATATTGGAACAATATCAGTTCAATTGTAGCTCTGCCAGATTGTCCAGTCTTTTCCCAGTAATTAACCCATTCTTCTTGATATATAGTAACTGGTGCAACTTTTCCAGAAAGAAAGTGCATATATACAATATTTCCTCAGATCAGTTCTAAAGAAAACTTTTTGCCACAGTGAATTTTGTTCTTGTTTAGCATCATAAAAACACTATTTACCCCCAAAAGTCTAGCCTAGCTATAAGTAGCTGAATGATTTTCTTTATATCGTTAATGGGTTTTAGCTTCCTAAAAAGATTCTAGGTATGAAGCCTTTCAGATAGGGCAACACTGTTATAAGGTTCTATAGGTTCTATAGGGTTCTATATAAAACAGATAAACCTTTTCAGTTTGCAGATTTCATTGTTCATTTTTATATGTATGTTCAATTGGTATTATTGGATCCAGAAAATACTGTAACTACCAGTAGGCAAAAACCAAGGTGGAAAAAAAGCAAATGCATCTTCACAAATTCACATATATTTCCTAAAAAATGTTTAAACCAATTTCACCTGATATTCTACTGGTGGCACAAAATTTCCGGGTGGATTTAGGACATCTCTGCTTATTAATTCTTTGAGTGGAGATGATGCAGTTTGATTTATAGTAAATGGTAAAGATATTGGCCAAACCAGCTTAGGTCTGTCAATCTGGGCTAATTTCTTCTTCTGTCAAACTTCTGTGCATGTTTTACCAAAAAAAAAGTAAATTTTTGTCTGACTTTCTGTTACAATTCCCACCGATTTACAGATGAGTTTCATCTGCAGATCAAATTTCATCCAGCATGTTTTTATGAAGTGATTATTTATTTACACCAGAGTCAATCAGTGTTTATGCTGTATTGTAATGTATTCTATTAACGTTGTGTGGGGTGGTGTTAAATTTGGTTGTGGTTACTGTCAATAGACACAAAATTCAATGATATGCAAAGCAGAAAGGATTTAATTTGAGTTTGAAAAGGCTAAAAAAAATAATAATAAATAAATAAATAAACACTTGCTATGGATATTTAAAACATTATTAGGTATTAATCAACATCAACATTTGGATTTCTGAAAAGCTTCTTTGTGACAATGTCTATTGTTCAAAAGGCTATATGAATAAATGTTAAATTGAATTCTTTAAAACAAAAACAAGAAATGGCTGGAGGAATGATTGAGGTTTAGAATCTGAACGTTTAAGGGAATTTCTCCTCTTGTCATTCTGAGCTCCAAATGGGAGATCATTAATATAGTTACAACATCCGTCTTGTTATTTCCAGCGATAATTGCAACCTTAAAGGGTCAATTAAACACCAGACACCAAAGACTTGGCATGTAAATATGAGAGTTGTTCTTGATGGATTGGTTTTAATTCCATTACATCCCATGTTATTACTCAGTCATTCATCTTAAAGCATTGCTATGAATAACTACAGTGAACAGCCACAACACTAACGTTTAATCTCTATCACACACTATATGACCTGGTCACTTACAGAAATTGCTATGAGCAAATGCTGTACAGTTGTGTGTGTGGGGGGGGGGTGTATATTTATTGTGGATGGGCATGTATGGGGGTGTGTGTGTGTGTGTGTGTGTGTGTGTGTGTGTGTGTGTGTGTGTGTGTGTGTGTGGAGAGAATCTTCCTCCACCTTCTCAGTCATAAGAACAATATGCATAAATGGATGGATGGATGGATGGATGGACGGACTGATGGACGGCCAGATGGATGGATGGATGGATGGATGGATGGACACACAGATCAATGGCAAGATGGATGTATTGATGGATAATTGAATAAATTGATGGATGGATAGATGGATGTCCAGATGGATGGATGGATGGACGGATGGATGGACGGACCGATGGACAGATGGACGGATGGATGGATAGATGGATGGATGGATGGACGGACACACAGATCAATGGCAAGATGGATGTATTGATGGATATTTGGATAAATTGATGGACAAACCGACGAATGAATGGCAAGATGGATGTATTGATGGATGTATTGATGGATGTATTGATGGATGGATGGATGGATGGATGGATGAATGAGTCTGTGTCTTTAGACTGTCCTTGTTAAAATGTAATTAATAATTAATAATAATGTTATAAATAATTTATATAAACTGCTACAAAACCTCATTCTTTGTCTTGAAGCAGCAGAAGTCAGTGTATGTGTTAAGGCAGCTGTTAGCTAGAAACAGTGTTCGGTCCTGTGATTGGGATGCAGCCTAAATCCTCGGGGCAGAGCGAACTGAACACGGCTAGTGCTGAAGCTTCCACACAGATGGACACGGCCTGTTTGTCACTGACGCGCTTATTCAACATGAGCATTTCCATACTGAGAGCAAGACGTGAGCAAATCCAACATGTCATTAGCATATGCATTCATTTAACTTGCTAACGGCTTGGGTTTTTCCAGGCTGGATATGTTCACTCTGTTCACCGAGACGAAGGTCAACTGACATGTTCTCTAATTTGGAAGATCCTCCAGGTTCAATTTGTGTAAATAAATAAATAAATAAATAAATAAAAGATTCTGCTGCCCAGAGGGCTGAATATTGAGGTATATGAGTATGAACAGGGAAATATTTAAATGATATTGTAATCATAAATTGGTCAATTATCCTAAAACCGAGAGAATAATTCATTGGGATTAAAAAAAAGTTTTCTTCGCAGAAATCCACAAACTGTTCAGAAGTGTGACTAAAATATAGCTACGCAGTTATAGATTATGAAATAGTTTTTATTATTATGTACACACACTCAGCCTTTTAAAGGTTTGCCTGAGTTAAAAAAAAACCCCAAACATTTATTATATAATTTTTTGGTTGTTGTTCTTTCCAAAGGCTAAATAATTAATATATTAATTGAACAAACAGATACACAACTTTATACATATCATTTATGTATCATCCTGGTTCATTATTTTGGCTCTGTAGTGTTCAAAGGCAGCACAAACATAGAGGCTAGGACTTGCAGGCTAATATTGCCCTCATGTGGTTAGACATGGCTTCAGTTTAATGCATGTGTTTATGTGTCCCTTGTGAACCCATGTGCTATGGACAATTACAAATAACAATAAGCACATACATTTACATATAGCTTTCATAACAAAATACGTAGCAGTTTAGTATACAGAACACACGATGTACTCTATGTGATTAAACACTTGAGGGTGGGCTGTTAAAGAAAATTATAAGTGATGGTTGTGTGATGCAGCAGTTTCTGTTACTACCACAAAGTTGATTCATATTCATATTCATATTCTATAACGGCACCTTTTTATAATATTTTATTCCTTTTATATAACCACATTTGTCATCAATTACGTTTTTTTATTAATGAAAGAACTATATATCATTTTTCATCTATTTATATTTAGATTTAATCTTGTAGAACATCCAGGAAACAGTCATTCCCTCACCAAACTCTTTTTTATTTCTCTTTAAAGTTAAGACAATAATTACAAATGGAAAAATACAGATTAAATGGCACGAGTGTAAACAGCCTGCTCTATCTAATAAACTGGAAGTAAAAAAATAAAAAAATAAAAATTAAAAAATTAAAAACATAGAATCTTCTAATCATTTAATGCATTTGCTGCCTCAAGCCATCTTTTCATTAACTCGAGGATGTTCTTCTCCTTCTGCCACTCCTCCCTGTTCTGAGAACACCTTTCAGCATAAGGTTCTTGAAACCTGTGCAGAAATCAAACCACTCATGTGACCTGTGGACACTTGACCTGTTTGACTGCCCTCGGGGCTCAAAGATTAAGCTGGGTGTGTGCATGTGTGATAGATTGGGATCTATGAGATGATTAGCATGATAGCGCTGATGACAGTGTTAGCATGAAAGTTGGAGCTTTGGAAGCTGATCTGTTTGACCAGAGTGTACAGATAAGGAGGAGAGAGAGAG
>JAFFST010044812.1:49567-60999 GCA_022414735.1 Noturus placidus | reverse complement strand
TTTTTTTTTTTTTAAAGAATATTATATGTACTGTATTTATGTTTTATATTCAGTTTAAGTGCTTGCACCATGACGGCATTACTAAGCATTTTAAATGCCTTGAGGTCCAAAAACACCCATGTAGCCTTAGTCTGCTTTTAATGAACACTTTTAATGTTTGGGATTTTTCCTGGATTTTTTTATTCTTAGTTTCAGAACGAATGATAAATCAGTGTGACTCCTAACCTTTGCCAACTTTTAGTGATGTCAATTATTGAAAAGTAGCAGGATTCTTATTTTTGGTTGAGGAAATTCCACAGCAAACACACACACACACACACACACACACACACACACACACACATACACACACACACACAAACATTTTTACTGCCATCAACACTTTAATTATAAAAAAAGGTTATCAATCAATAACATACTGCATTCATTTGATACAGATAAAAAAAGTTTAAGGAACAGAACCATTCTATCCGAGTAGTTTTCACATTTCCTGTCTTTGCTAATGTGAGTCACATTTTCCACAAAATGAAGCTATTTATTTCTTGTTCCAGCTGTGGAGCGACAGTAATATTTACAACTTGACCACAAACCATAGTCACATAGCCAGTGTGACCTATTCATAATTTAACTCCTGATGGTTACAGAGAGATGCTATTTACAGAGCAGACAGACAAACGTTTCAGGGGTTATACCTTTATGATTGGTCCATGAATACAAACGTTGGAATTGTGACATAATGAAGTGGGCTTCTGAATATGTGGCAGGAAATGTATGGTCAGTTTATTAAAAGAGATCTTAATTTACAAGAGAATGTAATAAATTAGTCTAAAAATTCCTAGGAGCTAGTATAGTAAATATAACGTGCACGTATTATTCTACATCTCGACAGCACTAGCAAGGGCATGGTTATGTCCTCTGTGGTAAAATGGCTTTCAGTGCTGGTACTGAAATGTCCTTGGAGTTGCGCTGTTGGGTCTAAGTGCCCTTCTAAGACTAATGTCCACTGTCCAAATCAACACAATTATCATACAACTGGTCTTATTAATAATTCAGCATTTAAACAAGGCTGTGTGTTCACATGAACAGCCCATTCCTGTGGTATGTAAGGGGTGGACAAAAAAAAAACTAGCCAAGCCAATTTCATGTAATGGCTATTATTAGTTTTTATTCTTTTTTTCTTATGTTGTTCAACAGGCAGAGAAAAAAAATAACCTCTTAATACTGATTTATTTTTCAAAACAAAACTTCATATTTATTATGTGCATTTAAACAAATTGAGCTTCATGGTTGTTCAATGTACCTCCGTGCTTTAACTATTTGTTCTAAATTCCACCACCTGCTGAACTACACACATCAGCTTTTACTAGTCAGGTAAATTAGCCTTCACAGATGAAATACAACTAACTAGCTAACTAGTTTGTTATTACATAATGTTATCTAGCATTTTTAGCATAGTCAGTTCATTTTTTGTGCATTTAATTTGATAATGAGATGTATAATCTGTCCACCCCTTTTGACATTTCTCAGAATGGTGTAATCCATGGAAGTTCTGTTTGCTGCAAACACTGAGTGTAAGCACAGTGTAATTTTAGTGAGCCTTTTTATAATAAATTACAAACATTTCTGAGGAAAATGTTTACATTCCAGTCGTTTTTATCTTGGTTCTGCTCTCACTGTGCATTTTCAACCTTTTGCAAAGCCCTAACGGCTACATGCCAGCTAGCTAAATCATAGCTTGAATCATTAGTTGGCATTATGCTTGCCTGCCATATTTCCCTGTCACCTAGCAACAGTGTTCTCGAGACCTGAATCATCTAAATGGAAATCTTATCATGTGTCAAATACACAAGTTCACAAGGTGTTTTGAATATCACACTTCGGGCAGGTGAAGTAAATCCTAGAACAACGCAAAGTTCAATCTCCAGTTATAGAGACATTGCAGGCTGCAAACACTGGAGTTTATCATATTTTTTAACTCATCAACTAAATAACAGGGGCTTCATGAGCTGTTTTAGAGCCACACATGCAGAGCCAAGATCTGCAGGACTGGAATATATCTGACAGCAGATGCAGCTTTCATGACAGCAGGGTATTTAGATGGCCAGCTGAAGTTTGGTTAGGTTCCTCTGGTGCATGTTGTGGTGCCGGACTAACTCATCAGATCGGGCAAACTTCTTCTGGCAGTTTGGCCACCTGCAGTTAAAAGGCTTCTCACCTGTGGGAAGAGAGAACAGCATTTTAGATCCGAGTAAGAGCTTAGATCCGAGCTCAAGGAAGATGAATTTGCTAAGGAAAATCTTAAAGTCACCCTCAAAACTTTTTCGGAATTATAATTTCAAATTATATACTCATTTTATCTGTGTAATAAAAATCTAAAAATTTTAATGAATACGCTAACTGAAAATGCAACCTTACATATACAGTATCCACCTCTTCCCCGAGAAATTGATGTTGCATGGCTTGTGTTTGTATGCTGAAACTTGATTGGCTCTTGTATTTTCTGATGCAATAACACTTGTCTTTTGAGTGTTCAATAATAATTCGAAACATCACACTTTTCTGCACTTTCCAGACAGATTTTATGAAGTTAAGGGTGACTTTAAGGAGGTCAAGATTTGTTAAAAAAAATAATAATAATAAATAAAAAACATTAAATCATTTATTTAAAAATAAAGGATTTTATTAACTTATGACCTCTTAGATAACAATTGAAAAGAGAGGATAAAGATGTGAAAAAATAAAAGTTTTACGCACTTGTTTTACCTGTATGAGTCCGGGTGTGGGTCTTAAGATGGTCTGACCGTGAGAACTTTCTCTGACATGTCTCACACTGGAAAGGTTTAACACCTACATGCACACACACACACGCACACACACACGCGCGCACACACACACACACACACACAAACACACACACACAAACACACAAAGAGAGAAAGAGTATAGGCTACAGTAGAGGCCAGGAGGGAATCCCTTCTAAGAGCAAGAGGACTAGAAGTGAAGCGCTACATCTCTCTAACACTGGATGGATGATGTGAGAGCATGTCCTGCTAGTAGCAATCCATCTGCAACAGGCAGTGAATCAGGAAAACGTCGCCATCTTCAGCTCTGACACTTTCTCACAGACTTTCTCACACGTTATGACACATTTCTAAACATTCATGCTGACAACCAACTGTGTTATATCATCATGTTAGACTGTATTATGTGCCATCAATGTACTTCTGCAAGCAAAGGGTCATTTGTATTAGCAATAATGGCTTACAGATAATATACACAAGTGCCATAAGGAATGAGTCATTGTGAAAATAAAATATAAGCTGTTTATCTCAGATTCTTAATCTGTGGCTTGAACCATAAGGATTGTGCTGACTGGTATCTTTTCTCTGGTGTAAAGAGCAAACTGAAAGGCAGAAGAAAAGGGAAACAGAGGACAGGACAGATGAAGATGCATGAAGCAAACCTGTGTGTCTCCTCTGATGTCTCTTTAGCTGGTCTGAGCGGGAAAATCTCCGGCCACAGTCTGTGAAGTCACACTGGTATGGCTTTTCACCTGCAACACAATCACAGTTGAAGTGCTTTTTCAATTCACTTTTAAAAACAAGAAGCAGTCTTAACAGCAACCAATAGTAATTTATTTATCACCAACTTCATTTATTCCAACAACTGAAATGGTTACAGTGACTTTGTTTAATTGGTTGGTTTTATGTAAAGAATAAAATACTTAGGACGTGCTGTGTTATTAAAATAATCATCAGTGGTTTGGTATAATGTGGCCCAACACAAAGCATAGTTATTCTTACCACCCCAAAATTTATTACTTTCCCAATAACAGCACTTCCCAAAGTATTTTATTCCTTGTATACCAAAGTAATTTGACAACTATAATAATTATTGATATTTATTTAAGAATCGTGTCTTTTAAACATTTATACCCTACAATTGAACATCACTCCCTCAGCACACACGTGGTCCCAAACTGTTGCTACAAAGTTGGACACGCACAATTGTCTTTGTATGCTGTAGCATTACAGTTTCCTTTCACTGGAAGTAAGAGGCCCAAACCTGTTCCAGCATCATAATGCCCCTGTGCACAAAGTGAGCTCCATGAAGACATGGTCTGCCAAGGTTGGAGTAGAAGAACTCGCGTGTCCTGCAAAGAGCCTTAATCTCAACCCCACTGAACACATTTGGGATGAACTGAAATGCCGACTGCACCCAAGGCCTCCTTACCCAACATCGGTGCATGACTTCACTAATGCTCCTGTTTTTATAACAGCAAAGGAAAGACTAAATCTGCAATGGGATGTTCAACAAGCAAATATGGGTGTGATTGTAGAGTGTCCACAAACATTTGGCCATATAGTGTACTTACATATAATATTGTGTAACCATATCAATGATTTCATGTTTTTTGAAAAAGAAAAAACTGTTTATATGTAGCATCCACCATTCTAGTCTCTATTTTAGTGTCACGCCAATAGGAGCAACCGAGCTGATTGGACATGTGACTTTGTTTTGGTTAACTTTGAAATAGAATGACGTAATTATGATTTGCACCAGTTGTCACTTGGTTAGGCTAATTATGTTGGATACTTAAATTCCTCAGTTCGAAGCGCACGTGGCGTGTTATTGTTTGTATATTTGAAGGCCTGTTTGAATGTCTTGAGTGTTTGTCAGAATGTGTGTTAGTTACTGCGATGTTCGTATGCTAACTAGTCAAGATTCCCATGCTAGGAGCTTAGCCAAAAATGCTAAAGGAGTCTAGTGTAGCATGCTAAGCGGGTCATTTTTTGTTTTGTTTTGAATATGAATAAAAGGACTCTTGCGATTACTTCCAGCCTCCGATTCGTAACATTTAGTTTTTACTATAGAAAAAGAAACTATCCTGAAAACTAACTGTCAGAATTTAACAACATACTAGGGTCAGCAAAAAATTATGGGGACAAAAGGATCATTGACAGAACTAACAAACAAAGATGAAAATGTTTCACAGTAAAGATTTTAATTTTTACTTATTTCTGATTTTTTTTAAAGACAAAATAATGTAGGCATGTTATTAACTGACCAAAATGGCTGTTAAATCAGCATCTCATAGAATCAGAAATAATCAAATAAATGCATACTAATTTGTTTATGCTGCATGTGAGACATAAAATCCCAGTGCCTATTTTGTCTAGTTTATAGTCCTAATTGTTTGTCAGATTCACAAGTAAAATTGTTATGACAACACAAACTGCACCAACAAAACAAGTTAACTATTTGAAGGTATCTAATTGCGCGGTGTTGTCTAAGTGTGTGGTGTTGTTCTTGTTGGTACCATTCTTACTGGACCTGTGACTAATGTAAGTTATTTTTTCAGTTTTCGGGTGTCAAAAGCATCAGTATGTTGTGCGGTGGTTAAATAATCAAAAAAGCACACAGCCAGTCCGAACTTTTGGCTCTCTTTCTGAATCTGTGGTTAATCAACATTACATTGGTCTTGATTATCTGACTCAGGCTGGGAGTTGGAACAGAAACAAAGCCTGATCTGGTGTTTATGTGCAGGGAAACACAAAATTATGCAGTACAGGAAAGTCTCTATCTATATTGGAGATACACGGAATGTACTTTCTGTCCTAATGAGTGTTGCCTAGAGCCAGGTTTCTCAAAGTGGGGTCTGGTGATCCCTGGGGGTCTGGGATTTTTTAGTTTTTGTTGTTTAAATCACCACCTACCATTAATAATGACGTCAAACCAAAATCTAATGATAATTTAAGTGAAAATGGGTAGAAATTTCAGAAATTGAAAAACTACAATAAATTTAAACGTGTTATTGTACACATTAAAATAATGTGCCTAATTTTTCAGTAGCTTGTTTGTAAAAAGATTTTTCAAATAAAGTGGTCCTTTCAAAAAACTTTGAGAACCTCTGATCTGGAGAACCACACATGTCTCTATCTAAAGCTCTCGGTACCTGTATGTTTGCGACTGTGCATCTGTAGGTGAGAGAGTTTGAAGTAGCGCTTGTTGCATCCCGGATATGCGCACATGAATGGACGCTTCTCGTTCGTCTCGGAGCGTACGATGGCTGGAGCGATGCCAGGGACCCTTCGGACATCCTACAGCAAAATATATAACCATGATCAACAGAAAAGAACATTTTCATGGTTTATTCTAAAACTCATGGCTGATGTTACAGTGGTAAAGTCTTGCTGCCCTTCAGGAATCAGGCTAGCTATAGAACCAAAAATATTGCACACCAAGAGCTCATTATTGCAAAATTAGCTGTGAAATGATCACTGGGATTCACCCATGCCCACCGCCAAATGGGAGCTGTTAGTCACGGGTGTTAGGCCGACCTTATCCCATGGCTACTCTCCCCCCACCCCTCATTTGCCCACCGTTAGGGCCCATCTGCTCTTAATTAGCTAGCGCTTAACATAATGGAGTTTTTCTATACGCTGATGTGGTAATGAATGTGTGGTAAATGCTACTGATAAGTAAATTACTAAAGTGTTTTATGGCTGTGCTGCCAGACTCATCTATTGACCCCATGGGAATGATAACACCGGTCTATGCCACGGTTACCAACATGACTAGTGTGCTAGAAAGCTATTTTTATAGTGTGTATAGTAAGGTCAGTCAAGTACAAGCTTATACAGCCTGTTCTATTTTCAGTACTCATTAAGATTCCTTGTTGTTGTTGTTGTTAATAATAATAATAATAATAATAATAATAATAATAATAATATCATCATCATCATTATTATTAGTAGTAGTAGTAGTAGCAGTAGTAGTGCTTAGAGTGCATGATGGTGTGTGATTAATTCTCGCAACATTTCTACTATATAAAATAGTATACTTAAACTTAAGCTGCATTGCTTAATCCTTTCTAAAACACTCAGGGGGATTTTTTTTTAAACAATCTTCTCAATGAGGAACTAGCTCTGCTCTGGAGAATCTCTGCTAGCACTGCTTTAAGACTGACAGACATTAATTAAGACCTAATGATTTATTAGCATTGGTTGCAAATGGAAACTGTAGCTTTTTTTCTAATGAAGCTTTTTAAAAAAAAAAAAAAAAAAAATCTCTGTTCTCTTTTCTCATCTAAAAATGCCTTTTGAGTGTCACAAATATTCTGGCAGGTTCCTGCTTCCTCTCACACAACCTTCTCATTGCGTCAGAGCCATTCTCCCTGGCTTTATTGTTATTTATTTGCTGTTCATTTCTCTTACTCGTTCATTCGGGTCTGCTTTATCACTCGTCACCTTTTTAAGCATGCTCTTTTTTGGTGTGGTTACGTTAGTGTAGAGTGTACATGTGGAGTTTCAGAGGCTGAGTGTGAATGCAGAATGTGCACAAGCACAAGTGTGTTCTTGTTGTGTGTATGTGCGTATGTGCGTGTGTTTGTGTCTTGCCCTGACCTTGGCCTTGTATTAGCAAATGTGGGAAAACCCAAAGTATTCCAGTTCGTTCTGAGTGATATTGGACTGAAATGACTGAAATGTGAATGTCTTGCCATCTCAGTTTATAGCAGAGTGCCATTGTAGGTCAGAAAACACACAGCAGCTAACATAACTAAATATTTTAATGAACTAATAATCCTTAGAGTAATGCTAGTTAATACTGTACAATGCCACATTACACATTAGGAAAATGTGGCAAACATTTTTTTTTTTATATCTGCACATTTTTTAGTCACGTGTTTACATTATATTCATATAATTATATGGATATAATGTATACATACATGTAAATTATATGGATTTAATGTATACATACATGTAAATTATATGGATTTAATGACATTGCTCTGTAAACAATTACATGATTAGTTGTCTGGGTCTGTAATGGTATGATCAAGAATGTATTGTGCATTATTTGTTCTGTAGTGTGTGTATGTGTGTGTACTGACCTGAATGCCTCTGAAGACCCCATGGGTGTGTATTCGGTACTGGGTGCTGCAGCTGTACACCATGGGCGTGCTCGGGTCATTCTCATAACCTGCTGTATGACTGTGTAAGAAGGAGAGACACAATACTTTCCTCATTAGAAATTCTCAATTCTTAAAACCTGCACTACTGATTTAACATTTCTCTCAATTTTATTAAGAAATAATTTGACGAAAAAATTCACATACACTATTTTAACCAAAACGTATTCACAAATTTGACTTTCAGCTTTAAGGACAATTACGACTTCACAATTTGGGAGGTGGAGTTTAGGAGCATAATGATACCAAACTGCGTTAAGGAAAAGAAATATAAACATATATTCCATTTGGTTAAGATGGGTGCCACTATAACATTACAGGGTTTAGTGAAGTATTGTTCATGTCTATGGATTGCAAACTACATCAGCAACTCATTTTACATGAATTTATAGAAATACTTTCTATAGAAATTAGATCTAATATTCTAAAATTAGATCTAATAGATCTAAAATTCTATAGATTCTATAGAAATTAAATCTTAGAAATACTTTCTAAGTGCTGCACTCTGTACAGCACTTTCATCAACAGACGTCATTTTAAACGTGCTCTGTAAATAAAATTTACTTACTTCCTTACTTTAAATAAACTTTAAATAATTAAAACTAAATTTGTTATTATGAAATTTTCCGCTGTCTAATGATGCCTATGATCAGCATTTTTTTCTATTATGTTCTGGCTAGTACACTTCAACGCAATCTGGCCTCCAACATTTTATCAGCAGTTGATACATGTTGTGGATTTACGGCATGTAAAGAATGTGCTGAAAAGTGAAACACCAACACGTTACCATTCAGCACATAATAAAAAAAGCAATGACTGTCACCTGCCAAAAAGCTTTTTTCCACACCTCATCTTTTTTTCCCTTGTGTGAATAGCATGCATTCTTACTGCTCCTTGTGCTTTACTGTGTGGGGTTTAGGTGACATATATAGGGAAAGACTGGCTATAAAACACTGAGGCTCATCTCTATAACTTATTTTGACATCAGGGCAAATTGCTCTCTGCTCCAATGTGCAATATATTCACCTCAACAATCCGAGGTAGGGTTGGTTAGACAGACGAATGGGGAACACAGGGCCTCTTGCTCTCTCCTGAATTTATACCTGAACCAAAGTACACTGGCCTTTTCTCTGACCCGGGATTTGCACAAGTTTCCTCTGTTTCACCCCAGACATTTCCCATCTCACAATTTATAAGCTGCATAGTCTCTAACTGCATAACATGACCAAACACTTTAAAGTATTTACTCTGTACTAATGTAGATTAGCACATAAAATTACTTTTAAATAGATTCCTTTATACTTTGCATGTATATTTACTGGTAGCCATGTTCAGTATCTGCACTTTGTGGTGCATGATGGGACAGATTTCTGTTGAAAGTGTTAATTTTTCTCACTCTGTCTGCTTGGCAACTACAGGCAATCATCCAGCTGTATTTATGTACCATATTGTTCATATTTTTCTCAGTGTGAACACAGTGGACAGTTATGTGTGCTCTAGAATAATCTAGAGTAAGAATGCAATTTAAAACACAAGAACAAAAGTCAAAATAAAGCCGTGAATACATCTTAGTCCACCTTTGTACACCATATATACAGTAGCTTTCATATTTCATAGTATTTTGACATAATTGCTATTTTCCTCTCTTGTTTTCAACTGTAACAGTTTTATGTATTTTTTTCTTTCTCTGACCTCCTAAATATACAAAGAATAAAACACTTCTATAATGGGGGCTTCCTGTTATACTACAACAATTTTCCAACACTAACAAATTTTATATGAAAGCGTGACACTTTTCTTCGTTCATAGTAGCATTTAATTTATAGGGTGGCTGTGGCTCAGTCGGTAGAGCGAGTTGTCCACTAACCGTGGGGTTGGCGGTTCGAATCCCGGCCCGGGTGATCCCATGCCGAAGTGTCCTTGGGCAAGACACTGAACCCTAGGTTGCCCCAATGGCAAACTAGCACCTTGCATTGCATGGCAGCTCTGCTACCATTGGTGTGTGAATGTGCTCTCATTAGTAAATCGCTTGTAAATGTAAAAATGATATTTCTGTAAAGCTGCTTTGAGACAATGTCCATTGTAAAAAGTGCTATACAAATTGATAAATTAAAAATTAATGCCATGGAGCAGCTATGAAACAAAGTCAGTTTCTATTATCACTTATGTTATAGCAGTTAGAAACAGTATTTCCTCACCATACCATACCTTCCTTACCATTAAATAAATGTTCCATAAAATAAAACATAAAATTATCTGTCCTGGTAAGTTACAGCTTTACTTATGACTGTTACAAAGCGCTGTACTGGAGACTCCTTCTATAATTGTTAAACATCTGCTTAGAGAAAACGTCATCGTATCAACAATTATAAATGATTTATATCCCTTTTATGTGGAACCTGACATACAATTTCGTGTATAAGTTTTTATTATATGATAATATAATAAAATGATAATGCATAAGCATATTAATATAAACCTGTGATTTGTCTTACAGCCGGAAGAAGCATTTACTCTCACTATCTTGAGATAACATAGCAGTAGATACTGAGGAATCACTTTCTGAAAAGGAGCTAATTTTTCTTACTTTTCTTTCTGCACAAGCCAAAGTTATTAAAAAATGTCCATATCCTGACTAAGTAAGGGTGAAACAGTAACTATAAAGCTCTCTTTGTCTGTCCATACACAAAGCCAGACTGAAGGACAGTGCAAAACGGTATCCTGTGATAAATCTTCTCACAGTTCATTCGTTCAACGGCTCCGGCCGCGAGCAGAGCGCTCTGCCTGTATGTCTATGTCTAGGTGAAGCTTTTCCAGGGATGAACAGATCAACCGGATGGATGGATATAGGCTGAGATCATATTTGGATAGAGCAGCACCAACAGCACTTGAGTATCCATCCCCTGGGGACACGCTAGGGTGTCTGCTTTTTTTTTTTACTCCTGGAAGGATGGGGGCTGTGGATACTCAGCTGCATCCCAGAGGAGGATAGGCCATCCCATTGTGCAGCGATGCACTTCCACTACTCCCCCAGTGTGCTCCCTTCCTCCCTATGGGCCGGCTCTCAGCCGGCTCAAGGCTACGGTGCCACGGGGAAATATATGGCCGGATATCACTCTCTGTCCAGACAAAACAGAGTGAACACATACACACACACACACACACACACACACAAACCAAGAGCACTGAGTTTTGGCATGAAATAATGAGGCAGGCAGATGCAAGGTCTTTTTTTTTTATTATATAAAATTATATACAGTGCCTTGCGAAAGTATTCGGCCCCCTTGAACTGTTCACAATCATGAAGTGGAACGAAATTTATTGGATATTTCAAACTTTTTCAACAAATAGGAAAAAAATGAAAAATTTTTCAGCCCCCTTAAGTTAATACTTTGTAGCGCCACCTTTTGCTGCGATTACAGCTGTAAGTCGCTTGGGGTATGTCTCTATCAGATTT
>JAFFST010044812.1:13157-40372 GCA_022414735.1 Noturus placidus | reverse complement strand
TATATATATTGTGCATGGTCAAACCCGAATAATTCAAATGGATCAAATATTTTACAGGAAATAAACTGATATTTCAAATGATTTAGCTTTGTTTATTTTTTAACTGAGATTTATATGCTGCATTTTTGTTGGGGGTACAGCATACGGGACAGGTAGGTATCTAATACATATCTACAAATTGGTGACAAGGTAAAGGAAAATCTTAAATAAATGAGTGAAGAAAACAAGCAGACAGGTGTATTGAATCATACAATTAAGAAGTTAACATTCACCATGCTCTGTTGCATGTATAATAATGTAGAACAAGCCTAGATTACCTTAATTTGGGATCAAGATGCTAACTGAAAAGTCTTCTTATTGTTTAAGAAGATACATTATTGGGACATAGCTTCAAAAAAATGTCAACAAATAGGTTTGGAAATTGTTGAAAGTGCACATTTAGTGATGCTTGTATAAGAGTGTGATATACTAGAAAAAAACATCTCCAACGCAAGACATGATCAGACAGTCAGCAAAAAAACAACCAAATGTTGGTTTTGTTTTGGGGTTTTTTTCCCCATTTGTGTCATCAGTGTAGAATAAACATGTCAAATGTCCTTTTAATATATAAAACTTTTTCAAGTGAATTTATAAATGAAAGGTCTGTTTTAAAACATTATATTTGAACTGAAATTTAAGGAACTATGTTTATTAAATATAACTAATATATCAAAATAGCTCATTAACAGTTTAGAACTAGCCAATTAATAAAAATGTAATACCTACAAATATTTTAAAAGCTATTATTATGTTCAAGACAGTATATTTAAGTCATTCCTGAGTCATTAGTATATTATTTATGATGTAATCACCTCACTCATAGAGAACAGTTAAATGAAATGTTTATGCATGATTATTAATATAAACATGACATGTTTCATGCTAAGAGGCTCTGAGACAGAAATAGTGCACTGTGTAAGTGTTTAGCAATACAAAAGGGAATTAAGCTATGATTTTACTTTGCCTGATGTTTTAACTCATTATTAATTATGGATTTTATTAATTATGTACTTTTTTAGCATATAGTTTCTCTACATGATGGAATCTCACACAAGCACTACATGACTACAAGAAGAACAAACTTTCTGAATACATTTGCTTTACTGTTGTTCATGGTTGTCATATTGATCGCTGATGAAGGCCTTGCCCTAAACGTTCTTCTTCTTTTTTTCTATTTTTTGTATACATCAAGACATCACAGTGACAAATTCAGTGAACTGATACTGATATACGTGCTATATGGTTTCTGGATGAAGTTTATGAGACTAATACATCAACATTAATAAAGTATAACAAACTGAGAGAACTTTCTCTGAAACTAATTTATTCCTGATACTGTGTGTTGATTTCAATTAGGGTGTTGGGGTTTTTTGGCCTGTATTTTGTGGTCATTTCCAAATTTAGCCCAAGGCCTTGCACATATATACTTTTATATTGCTAAATATGAGTGACCTAACATGACTTTGGAACTTACTGTTCCTGTGTAGCCTGTTTTTCTCAGGTGTCTCAAATTTTACTACTTAGTTTTTGTTTTTTAGTTATTTTAATATATGGATGGCCATTATTTTCAACCAAAAGAGTTTATTCTTTGTAAAATCTTCAATCCAGACTTCTACGACTGTCAGTGTTGTAAAGTATGTATCTGATAATAAACAAGAGCATTATTATATTAGGAAATTGTTTAAGAGAGTCACAAAATGTAAACCCTGTCAGGTCAGAGCTCTGACACACAGGAGTGTGTGTGAGTGACAGCAAGCTATTTCCTTACCCTGGTTCCTGGATCCAGTCTGGCTGTCCATGCAGTTGGACAGATACGGGCCATTACTGAACATCCGACTTTGGCTGGTGGGGGTCTGGTTCGGAGCGGGTGCTCCGAATGCACCGTACCTGCATGCCCCAGTACCTGTGAACTGTCCTGAGAAGTGAACGGTGAAGGCACTGAGGCCACAGTGTGGGTCCTCATGGGGGTCTGTGGAACCCCAGGTGGGTTCTTGCTTGATGAAGGAGTGTGAGCCCAGTGAACTGTAGGGAGCACCAGTATGGAAATCCAGCACGGGTGCCCACTGAGGGGCACTGCTGACAGGCAGAGGGCAGTTCCCATTCCCTGCTGGCAGGGCCGGCACTGGAGACAGGAGGGTGTTGAGGTCGCGTACATCTGAGCCCATGGCGGCTGGGTCACACACCTCAGAGAACAGTTCCAAAATGGAAAGACAAGGAATGAGTCTGAATTCAGAATCCGAGGCAAACTTTGAGTAAAAAAATCAAGTCCAGTGAAATTTCATAGCTGAGGTTTGAAACTAAGAGACATGAACGTGAGCATGAACACTGCCTCCATGAGCGTGAGACTTTTCTTCTCAAGTAAAATAGCAGACCAAGATACTGATGGATGAAGAGTGAAGTACGAAGCACATGGAAAGAGAAGACTCAGTGGGATGGTTTCTAAGAGGCCGAGTTCTCTGAATGGAGTGAAGAAAGAGAGAGGAAGCTAGGACGAGGAAGGAGGAGGTTAAGCAGGAGGAGGAGAGGTGTAGCTCCTTTACTTGTGTGTCTGTTTTCTTTGGAGCCAAGAAGGCTCAAATTGAGGCAAATGGAGGAGGCAGGAGGAGGAGCCAGAGCTGGGGACGGATGAGAGAAGCACTTCATTCATATCCTTCAGCGTATAGGACACTCTTCCCTGCGCACTCCACATCACACGGGGACCCTCAATAAGCCTGAGAGTGTGTTTATGATAGTCAAGTACATGGATCACAATTCTGTGGCTTTGATTTGGTTTTATTTTCTTTCAGTGTTTCCCACGATAGCGTTCCATTTTTGTAGCTTCACTTCAAAATGAAACGTCTTGAAGTAACCTAAATTTCGTGTCTTTGTAATACAGATGTCTAATCTATTTTTTGTCTGGATTTAATGTCACTTTCTCAAATGCATGCATGACTATGGCATTTTCAAAAAGTAGAAGTAAATAAGAAACATTCTTGTTGCAGTACATTTAAAGCAAGAAAAGTTTGAAAGGTTAAAGGACTGCGTCGTTAATATATTGCGTTAGACTGTAAAACAAATAATAATGATAGCCTAATTATTATTATTTACAAATTATTTTCGCCTGATCTTCGTTGTGTATAACTTATTTCACACTGTACGATGCGATGCAGGTTTATTTAGTTATCTTGAATATTATTTTAAAACAATATTTAAACTAATTTAAAAAAAAAAAATGCCTGTAAAATGTCCTGCAGTTAAGAGCGAACCCTAAAGCTAATCAATTAACCATTTAAAAAAGTAATTTCTATAATTTTCTTTCGCGGCGTTTATGATATAAAACAACGACAACAACAACATCAATAATAATAATAATAATAATAATAATAAAAATAATAAAATAAAAATAAAAAAATAAATAATAATAATAATAATATGTTATTGTGCCCTGCGATGGACTGGCACCCTGTCCAGGGTGTAACCCCGCCTTGTGCCCGATGCTCCCTGGGATAGGCTCCAGGTTCCCCCGCGACCCTGAAAAAGAAGTAAGAGGTTGAAGATGGATGGATGGATAATAATAATAATAATAATAATAATAATAATAATAATAATAATAATAATAATAGGCGCACGCATTTTTAGTAGGCTAAATAAAGTCAACAGACGCATGGCGTGTGTGTTTTTTTTTTTTTTTTCCTCCTCCAGGCCTATGAAATTAACAATATGAAATTATTTTATTTATGAAACGAATGCAATGATGTGCGCATTATGTATTTTTCTTAACCCAAATTATAACAATCAAAATGACATTGCTGTAATTATCATGACTTTTCTTTTCTTACTCTTTTTTTAAGAACAAATAAACGTGCGTGTGCTTTCCAGGGTGAAAACAAAATCCTTTGTAACTGATATTTACAGAGATCCTGTATTAAACCTAATTAAATAGCTATAAATCCGACATCCTTAACGAGCTCATTACTGAGTTTGTTTATAAGAAGTAGAAAAAAGGAAAAGAATCATTAGCTGAGGGAAGCGTTTATCATGTTTAACTGAAGAGCAGTGAGTCTCACATACACATCAGCTAACACTAAAATGTTACAAAGGACACACAGCTGAAAGACTGAGAGCTAAATTAAGGTTGATCAGGATTCCCAATCAGAGTTGGCTGAACTATTACGGTATTAAATGCACTTTTTATAAATCTTATCATCCATTACATTTTGAATCCCTGGGAGAAAAAATATCTAAAATGATTCATTGATATTATAGAATGTGATTATGTGAGTAAAAAGAAATACCTAGGATTACTTGGGTACAGTTTATGACTTTATTAAACATGTTCCCCTTAAGTGTTGAATGATCATGTAAGGTGTACATTTTGTGACCTTTGTATTATAATGTTCTATCTCTAATTTATTCCTAACCCAGAGAGAACTTCATAACGGTCATGATTTGTTCCCAGCTAAACATGATGATAATTCAAGACAGTAATATTAAAAGCAGTCCTGCCTGAACAATACAAAAGAACTCACACTTTTAGCTGGACAACAATTATTTCTTAACTCACAATTAGAAACAAATTAGTCTATAACAAATTAGTCTGTTTGCAAACAATCAGGTTATATTTTCTTTAAGATATACCATGGTCATAACATCATGTATGATAAGATGATCATGTAAAGCATGAGTTATGTATAGTGCTGAATGCAAAACCCCATTCTAGGACACTGTGGAGTGTCCAGTGAGGAGAAGAGCTCTTTCCTCCCTGTGCCTCCTCTGTCTGAGGGCTGAACTCCTGCTTCACTTCTACGCTAATAACGGAAGGGAGGAACAGCACTGGACATCATTCGCCTGTCCTCACTCACACACTGCTGCTGGTGCTTACAGATACACATAAATGCATACAATTTCTTTGCAAATACCATACTAATAAAGAGCACAGCAAAATTTTGTGTGAAATGGATAATTTGACAAATCAATTTGGATACACTGAGTATTAATGAAACACATCTAAAAGTTTTAATTAATCATTCTACACCAGTGGCTTTCAAAGTAGGGTCTGTGATTTTTTATTTTTAATCTAGATACAAATTCTTACATTTATTAGCTTGTTTGTCTGGACACTTAAATTCTTTCATTCATTCAAATTCAGTAAGCAATATCCTGGTCAGGGTCACGTTGGATCCGCAGCCAGACCCAGTAACACTAGTCATGCACACACACATTCACACCTAGGGGCGATATAGGGTTGCCAATCAACCTACCTTCCTGTTTATGGACAGTAGGAGGAACTAGAGAACCCAGAGGGGAATCCACATGAACATAGAGAAAACACTGAAACCCCAAACAGACAAAATCTCAAGCTCAGGATCGCACCCAGAACCTTGGAGCTGTGTGCACACAGCTGTGTTCCCATGCCACCCGTCACTTGAAGGGTTAAAATCCAAACCCATTTTGACTCAAATAATGTCTCAAACTCATATCTCCTATAATTAATTTCTTGGACCTATTGTGTTCTATGTGTGGAAAATTCAGGAATAAAACAAGCTGTGTGGTGCTAATAAATAGACACACTTTTGTAAATGTGTAAATAATAATGTAAAATAAATATTTACTGAGGGAGTCTGTGGAATTTATTTTACTGATAAATGTTAACCGAACACTAATATTTAACACTGTAGCTTGTACAACTCTAGGGATTTTAGCGTGATTATGCAATTTAACTTTATTGATTATATGTATGTAGATAATCTATATTGTAAAATGTAACCATCTGATATTCACATGGTTCCAGGATGTTATTTAAAAATGGAGCGCTTGTATATTTTAATAACAAGAAATTTGTTGTGCCCTGCAATGGATTGGCACCCCCTTATTCCAAACTGGATTCAATTAATTATTTTCCTCAAAATTCTACAAACAATACTCCATAATGACAACATGAAAGAAGTTTGTTTGAAATCTTTGCAAATTTATTAAAAATAAAAAACAAAAAAGCACATGTACGTAAGTATTCGCAGCCTTTGCTCAATACTTTGTTGATGCACCTTTGGCACCAATTACAGCCTCCAGTCTTTTTGAGTATGATGCTACAAGCTTGGAACAACTATTTTTGAGCAGTTTCTCCCATTCTTCTTTGCAGGACCTCTCAAGCTCCATCAGGTTGGATGGGGAGCGTCGGTGCACAGCCATTTTCAGATCTCTCCAGATATGTTCAATCGGGTTCAAGTCTGGGGCTCTAGCTGGGCCACTTAAAGACATTCACAAAGTTGACCTGTAGCCACTCCTTTTGTTATCTTGGCTGTGTGCTTAGGGCTGTTGACCTGTTGGAAGATGAACCTTCTCCCCGGTCTGAGGTCCAGAGCACTCTGGAGCAGGTTTTCATCAAGGATGTCTCTGTACATTGCTGTATTCATCTTTCCCTTGATCCTGACTAGTCTCCCAGTTCCTGCCACTGAAAAAAATCCCTACAGCATGATGCTTCCACCACCATGCTTTACTGTAGGGATGGTATTGGCCAGACATGGTGGTTGCCATTCAGGCCAAAGAGTTCAATCTTAGTTCAGTCTTTGGTCTGAGAGTCCACATGCCGAAGTGTCCTTGGGCAAGACACTGAACCCCAAGTTTCCCCCGATGGCAAGTTAGCGCCTTGCATGGCAGCTCTGCTACCATTGGTGTGTGAGTGTGTGTGTGAATGGGTGAATGAGACACAGTGTAAAGCGCTTTGGATAAAAGCGCTATATAAGTGCGCCATTTACCATTTTATTTATTTTTAGAGTCCTTCAGGTGCCTTTTTGTAAACTCCAGGCAGGCTGTCATGTGCCTTTTACTGAGGAGTGGCTTCCGTCTGGCATACAGGCCTGATTGGTGGAGTTCTGCATAGATGGTTGTTCTTCTGGAAGGTTCTCCTCTCTCAACAGAGACATGCTGGAGCTCTGTCAGAGGGACCATCGGGTTTTTGGTCACCTCCCTGACTAAGGCCCTTCTTCCCCGATTGCTCAGTTTGGCCGGGCGGCCAGCTCTAGGAAGAGTCCTGGTGTTTCAAGACTTCTTCCATTTATGGATGATGGAGGCCACTGTACTCATTGGGACCTTCAATGCTGCAGAAGTATTTCTCTACCCTTCCCCAGATCTGTGTGTCTATATAATCCTGTCTCGGATGTCTGCAGACAATTCCTTGGATTTCATGGCTTGGTTTGTGCTCTGACAAGCATTGTTAACTGTGGGACCTTACAGTGCCTTGCGAAAGTATTCGGCCCCTTTGAACTGTTCGACCTTTTGCCACATTTCAGGCCTCAAACATAAAGATATAAAACTGTAATTTTTTGTGAAGAATCAACAACAGGTGGGACACAATCATGAAGTGGAACCAAATTTATTGGATATTTCAAACTTTTTCAACAAATAAAAAACTGAAAAATTGGGCGAGCAAAATTCAAGATGCACCTGAGCTCAATTTTTAGAGTCATGGTAAAGGCTGTGAATACTTATGTATACTTGCTTTTTTTGTTTTTTTATTTTTAATAAATTTGCAAAGATTTCAAACAGACTTGTTTGTTGTTGTCATTATGGGGTATTGTTTATAGAATTTTGAGGAAAATAATGAATTTAATCCGTATTGGAATAAGACTGTCACATAACAAAATGTGAAGCAAAAAAGTGAAGCGCTGTGAATACTTTCTGGATGAACTGTATATTATGAATTGAAATGCTTCCATGAAATGAAATAAGATGTGCCATTCAAAGACACTGAATTGTGTTTTAGGACTGACTCAAAATTTACAAACAAATTTTTTTATGTTAATATGTTTGTTTGTTTATTTGTTTTAAAATAACATGCAATGAAGCAGTGAGGCTTCTGAACACTGACTCACTGTTTTTCGCATTCAGATACAGGAGCCAGTCACTGGTGTCCTTGAGTGTTTCTTCTCTTTTGATGTATGATAACTTTAAAGGTTATCTTTACCGCTTTTAGTCTTGCCAGGCGTTTTGTTCTCATAGCAACAGTTAGCCTACACACAAACATGGTGTTGGAGGAAGCCAGGCAACTTGTTACTTCATATCTAAAATTTACAAACTTCTAAGCTCCCTTCACAACATCCTCATCTGAATAATTATCAAATTGATAGATTGCAGCATTAGCACTCTTTCCACTTCCTTACCTTTCCCCTTTTTATAATTTCTCAGAAGACTCCTTAGAACAACATGCTGGTAAAAACAGACACATTAAGTTAAGATCAGAAAAGGTCATAAAACATATGCAAGAGTAGCATTGTTTCAGCATGCCTGCATTTTGTACACTGCTTCTACACTGTTCCCAGTTAGCTGAGATATATCTCAATTTGTCGAGCACTGCAGCCGGAAGTGTTGGCCTAGGAGCAGAACGTGGATAAGCAGCGACAGCATGGCTCGTTAAATTGATGAGCTGAGATCTGCTCTTACTTCGCCATCTGGAATTCTAGTCTGGGCTTCTGCTGAAAGCTGCTGACCCGGGACTCAACTTTTCAACCCAGGCAAAGAGAGCATGAGGAAGAAAAAAAATTCTGTTATGTCAGCAAAAGTCATTGTGTTAAGGTCTTTTTTCTTGCTATCAAACTGAAAAGAGTGGTGTATAAGAGCCTTCGGTACACCACTATAATGGAAGTCCTACGTAACAATAAATTTAGATGTTCAAGAAATAGCTTTTGAATAACCATTGGTTAGTACAGACAATATTTGGGAAGGAAGAAAGCAGAATTGCATTACATTTTAGTCAAAGGGAGTAAGAACTCTGAACATTTTTGTTAACACAAGTTAACACAATATTTCCTTGAGAAAACTTTTAAAGAGCTGAGCGTGACTAAGCGCAGAACCTTACCCTAACTTTCGCTCTGCTTTAGTTCCTAAATATTTGTAGATACATATACACACACACACACACACACACACACCCCCACTCAAAAAAAGACCATAGGTTCCGCCGGGTTCTCCCAGGAGCTCGAAGGCATTCTGTGGATGTCTAATGCTGCTTTTCAAAAACAACAGTGCAGAAAAAAAATGACTCCCCTGGCCATTCAAATGCATTTTTCCACTTTACAAACAACAAATTATCTTAAAATAAAGCCGTGGCCGAGTTTCAGCCAAGTGCTCCCCAGGCGTAAGGAAAACACAGCGGTCCAGCTGACCCTGAAAATATTTTGTTTTTATAAACCCCACTGTTGCATCAAAAGGCTCAGACTTCAAGGTGGAATCGCAGCCAACGTCATTTGTGCAGCGAGTTTATTGATAGCCCCAAGACGACTTCCGCTTGTGTGATAGATCTTTCTTGGAAATCCTAGGAGAGCGTTTAAAAGAAATGAAAAATGCTATTGTTCACCCATGACAACGGGATGGCAAAGTTTGAATATGCATGTAGCTAAGAGCACTCACACTGAGCAAAGATTTATTGTAAACATGACAAAAGCTGTAATTAAAACTCAGAAGAAATAAAGTCATAAGGACAACAGATAACAATGTAGATCACGGCTCGCATGGCTAAAGCTGTGTGAACTGCAGATGTGCGGTCAAATGAATCATCATCACTCTTATCAGTGGCAGCTTCAGAGAAATGCAGTCAATGTAACATCGCTCGGTGTGAAATAACTGTTGTCTGCTTCAAAACAATGTCCCACTGTTCGTGCTCTCAGCAAACACATTCACACACCCTGACATTCTTATGCACACATACATATACCATCCAGAAAGTTAAAAACTCCCAATCAGCACGCACTGGTTTATGTTAGCTGCCTGTTTCAATATACTTCAAAGCTCTGAGAATGGACAAACTAGATAAACCAGGGGTCTCTGATACTACAAGAGAAAAAGAAGAGTGTTTTGTTCAATGACTGAACCCTGGAAGCCCAGGAGGCCTCCATCATTGGTTTATCTGCTGATACTGAGGGTTCATCATTCATGGCTGGTCCAACCGTACCTCACACATAAATACACTTACACACATATGCAGCTGAAAACATGGTGCAGGTGTCTGGAGGAGCATCTTCTCAGTCTTCGGGGAGTCACGAGTCTGACAGATTCATCACCACAAGCGGAGTAAGACAGAGCAAGAGGTGCGGCCTTGAAGTAAAGATACTGTGGGACAAATTCCTTTAGCCCCTTTTTACCGTAACAAGCAGCTGTTAGTGTAAAAAATTACTTATTAGCTTGAGAATATTCAGTGGAATTTCACCACAAAGTTGCTATTGTTACTATACTAGTTCTTCACTAATGATGATTTTATAATAATTATTCATTAATACTTCATGCTTCTTGCAGACGTGTTAATTTTTTAAATAAATCACAACATTAAAAGAATGGTTCAGTAAAAATAAACAAAATACACAATTTAACCCATATGTAAGGGATCATTCAAGATGTTTTATAGTTTTGCACCACAGTTTTAAGGACAATGTATCTAACAATTAAGAACAGCTTATTTACAGACAAAGAAAATCCTATCAGTCGAAACAAAACAAAAACAAGCTTACCACACAAAACCTAACATATGTTAAGGGGCAAGATGGCTGATGAAATTTTTCAGATGTGTACCAAGCAACATTAAGAAAACAGTGAGGCAAAAGTCTGGGGTGACCTATACTTAATAATCAGTAGCTCCTTCAGTAAGACCACAGATCTGTCCGTTATTGGTTTGTAAATGCATAGGTCAAAGTTCAACTAGACATAATCGGCACGAAGCAAATAAAACTACGTCATTCACATGATTTATTTGTAGTTGGTCTGGCATCTACTTTAGATAAGAAAGCATAAAAGTGTAATTTTCAGGTGTCCATGTGTAGCAGTGTGTCAACAATTCTAAATGCTTTGACAAAACCATGGATATTTCCATCTCTGCATTTAGCATCACACACTTTCTTCTTGACATTAGATACAAAAACAGCTTTAAAAACTTGCAGAATATCATTTCATTATCATCCAAATTACTTTTGTTCAAAATATCTTGTGCCAGAGACAGATGCTTGAGCAGAGCAACAGTAAAGTGTTTATATAAGAAGTGATTCCTGCATCAAATTGAGGCTGTTTGCAGCTTTTCAATGTACACCGATTAGCCATAACTTTAAAACAGGTGAAGTGAATAACATTGATTATTTCATTACAATGGCACCTGTCAAGGCATCAAGTGAAGTCAGTTCTCGAAGTTGATGTGTTGGAAGCAGGAAAAATGGGCAAGTGTAAGGATCTGAGTGACTGACAGACGTAAAATTGTGATATCTAGACAACTGGGTGAGAGCATCTCCAAAATGGCAGGTCTTGTGGGGTGTTCCTGGTATGCTGTAGTTAGTACCTACCAAAAGTTGTTCAAGGATGGACAACTGTTAAACTGGTGACAGCGTCATGGACCTCCAATGCTCAAGGCTAGCCCGTCTGGTCCGATCACACAAAAGAAATACTGTAGCACAAACTGCTGAAAAAGTTAATGCTGGCAGTGATAGAACGGTGCCAGAACACATTGGAACACAGCTTACTGTGTACGAGGCTGCGTAGCCATAGACAGGTCAGAGTGCCCATGCTTACCCCTGTCTACTGTCAAAAGCACCTACAATGGGCGCAAGCGCATCAGAACTGGACCATGGCACAATAGAAGAAGGTGGCCTGGTCTGATGAATCACATTTTCTTTTACATCATGTGGACAGCGGGTGAGTTTTCATCCCTTAAAACATAAGCTTGAGATTTAAATTATATCCTAATATATTAAAACCTTTCTGATAGACCCTAACAGGTGTAATTACTGATGAAGACTTCTTTAAGAAGGTTCTATGTAACTTTGAAATAAGTTGCGAGTGAAAAAGAGTGGAACGTGTATATATAGAAAATATATTTTCCTTAATCTTATTTGAGATTTTACCTCACAAAAATCAGCAATTAACCAAAATGTGCTGTATTATGGTATTGCTTCCATCTATGCATCCTGAAAAAGTTTCAGTAAGGGTTTTCTTGTACTATCCCAAGTTTAACAGTTTTTTTTTTTTTTTTTTTTTTTGCTTTATTATTCCCATCTTTGACATGCTGAGCTGCAAGATGCTCTTAAAATAACATGCAGGTGGTAGTAGATTTGTGAAGAATGGAAGATAAGGCAAAGCCCGAGAATTGTCTGAGATCTACTGAAGTATTTAATACACTGGCTCACCTTCAAACGCCTACAAACAGAGAGAAATTTAGGCGGATGTGGGCTGCTGTCCAGCATTACTTAAACAGAGAGTTTTGGAGAGAGTGCAGGCAGAAGGGTATCGGAGTGGTACCACCAGCTGCAGAACTGTTCATTAATGCCCTGTGGTATGCACACAGCGCAAAAGCCTTGAACACATTTGGGAATAAAAACATTCAACATTTGGTTTAATTAAAAAGCACAAGGATACTGGGTATTGCAGTCATCCCTCAGACATGCAGTTTCATCTGGCACAGTTTCATGACAACTGAAGCAGCAGTTATCTATTACTTCTATGCATAATCTATATATACTTGTGTTTTTAATGCACTGTGATAGTTTTGGACTCTGTGTGCACAGTGAAAGCTTCATACACTTTGTTCTACAAATAGCACACAATGGAACACTTAGAGGAATAGAGTCCTTGTATAATAAAAACTGAGACTTCTATATCCTAAGCACACACTATCAATCTTGGGAGATGAAATTTTTCAGTCTCCACTTGAGTTTATGAGGAGGAAAAACTTTCGAGGGCCTGGCCAGGCTCCAGGAGAGAGCAGAAATTATGTTTGGTCAGGACATTTCTTCAAAGATAGTATCTCGGTGTTCGAATGCTGCAGCATCGGTTTAGTAGGAATCAAATACCAGGCCTGTAAATCACTACAAAGTGCTTATCTCCTGCCAGATCCTGAGAGCTGAACTCCACGACTGAGCGGAGCTTCATGTCAGGCCTGAACAGAGCGGCGGGATCAAAATCTGGAAATAATAAATGCAGAGCTTGGGTTGCTTTGATAAAAAGGCAAAAAAGATTACAGTGTTTAAACTGAGAATATCAGCAACAAGGACAAGAGGTCGCAGCAGTGTACGACATAAAGCTTGGTGTTTTTTCAGAACAATGACTCAACTAACAATACCACAGTGTCAGGTGAGTGTGCTGCTGGAAGTGTTATTGTGGTATGCCATGCCGCATCACTGACGTTTCAGCTATATTCAAAGAGACATTTTGTTCCTCCATGTCATCGTGTTCTTAACACTTGACACCATCTTTAAAGCTCAGCAGTTAAAAGTGCTAATAGAGACATTTTAGTGCTGGGAAGTTTATAAAGGCATGTCTTGCCAGATCATTTGGCAACAAAACTAACAAGAGTACGGTTACTTGAAAAGTGATGTCTCTGGCGGTGTCTGGGTTCATCGGCTGGTCAGCTCACGAGGGGCTTTCCACAAGGAAGACAGAACTGGAGGATATCATTATAAACTACTTAAAAGACCTCAATCAGAAACCGTAGAAACAGCAATATGGCTGCATTACTTTACTGACAGAGAGCAGGCTTTAATGGATGTGTGGTTAGCTTCATGTTGATGTAGTACTCAACAGTAACCAGTCAGTAACCAATTGGAGATTTGAGATCCTGTAAAAAGCTAAATGTTACTCAGCATATACCATGTACTGCTGTAGTGGAGTTTGTAGGAAAAAAGACAAATTTCAAGTAAAAAGAGTTGAAGGGCTAGACTATGTTAGACTACAGTGTATATTGTATCATTAAATAACATTAAAAAATGTATTCTGACAACATTAATGGCTTAATGGCTTAATGGCTGTTCCCAAGTTTAATTGCTGTTCGGTTATGTCCATGTTGCTGAAATACTGTAATTGTATCATTTATACAAAACAAGACCGAAATAACTTCTCCAAGCCAAAAGCCCATCCCTGCAGTCACATTTAATTACATCTAGAAGCTAATGAATTTGGTTTGTTTTAGAGTCTACAAGTGATTAACTGTTCAAATGATATATACATACATCTGTTCAGATATATAAAATAACCAACACACCAGGGCTGGCTTTAAACGAGACCTCTTGGCCCTTGAAGCGTCACTATCGTTTTCTTTCAGCCAAGGAGCGTGGTGAGACAGTCAGTGAAAGTGCACTATATAAACACCACTCAGTGACTAGAAAGTGATCAATCAATGTGCACTGCCATTGTAATGCACCTAAGACTGATTAAGTCAAAGGCAGCTAAATCATCTCTGAATTCCTGCTGTGTCTTGGCCCGGCTTGGTCTCTAGATTAAGATGAAAAGGCCTGCACATTCCTTGTCTGATAATTAATGACGTAACTGTAACGGATGATTGTGTGACCACTTAATAGAGATTTACTTTTCATCTCGTCTCATCTGAATAATTCTGTTCATTGTATGAAGAGATTTTGCAGTATTTTGGTCATTTTTAAGTCAAAATGAATGTGAGAGGGAAAAGTCTTTGTAATAATATTGTGCAATATCTCGTTTGGATTACCAGGAAGTTGTAAATTGATTTAAAACTTGATTTGAATTGCAACCGAAATAAACCACATAGGAAAACTCAATCATTTTGTTATCGCTAAAGAGAGATGGAAATATGTAGGCACTGGCACCATGAAGCCAGGAATGGAACTGATTTCAATCTGATGACCTCTGACCTCATTTTTCTTGCAATCTGACAGGTCATTAAAGGGTGCACTGTTGGTCGTTAATCTGGTAGTAAGGGATAAATACACATACCCGTTCAAAATCCCAGAAGTTGATTTACGCAGAAAATTCCACACGCACACATATTTATATGGCGACTATGACAACAGAACTTGGTATTTCTATGGGAACAAAATCAATAAATGAAAGGGAAACCAACACCATAGGACGTATATTAAAATTTATAATAAGGAAGATCAGCTCTTATTATTTGAGTAAGCAGGGAGAAGAAAGTGACACTCAGACTACATCAGACAACTCAGCGGCACACAGGCCAATGGAGCAAGTATGAGTTTTAATGTGGCTTTGTGAGTCACACTGAAATCCTGATGGAAGGCACCTGCTCAATGGCAGCAGACACTCTGTGATGAATTCTTCAGGAAAAGTGTCCCATAAAAACAGTCTTGGAGCCTCAAGACCTGGAGTTTAATCTTGAGCATACCGGAGACTTACTCAGACATGGATCTTTTCGAAGTATATATTACGGAAAAGTGAGATGGCATGAGAAAATGCAACAAGCAGAGGAAATTAGCACCATCCCCATCAGTCAAATGATGAACGAAGCACCATTTTATTTCCATTTTATTTACTTCTCAATTAACTTGTGAAGGACATGTTCCTATTAACTGCCCACTAAGAAAACTGTTGAAGGCAATTATTTTGGAGCATTAACAAAAATGTGTTTTAAAAAAAAACACTAGAGGATAAAGATTAAAAAGAGAGAGATGGATAAGGTTCAATAAAACATTTGAGATGTTCTCTTCATAGCTAAGAAGCAGTTAAGGGAAGCTGGGTGAGATTAATGGTGCATGTCATTGGGGCCTTGTGTAGTGGCCTCAATATCTATCTCATTCCCTCTGACTAACACACACACACACACACACACACACACACACACACACACACACACCGCAGAACTATCAAAAAAAATGTTGATAAAAACAACAGCAAGTTTCACTCATGAGTAATTGCTGACAAAGAGAGCAGTACTCAGCTGCTTTCCAGAATTTTAGTAGAATAAGATAAAAAAAAGACTTCATGACAAATAAACAAAGAAATAATAAAGGTAACCAATGGAAAGTCTAACTTAATATAACTCCCATAATTAAATTCAATCAACATAAAAAAAATCAACATTTGAATGATAAAAGAGGCGTAAAGATGGCTAAAATATCTCTCTTCAGAAAATCCTCTTATAATATATCACTCTCATGACTGGTTATGACTACATGAGAAAGAAACAGCAATTTGGTTTTAAAAAAAATAAACAAAAACAAAAACAAAAGACCCTATCTTTCCCTCTATAATTGAACAGGCCACCTACTCTTCATTAGCGGACACTGATTCAGTGCCGCACAGTGCATTACTTTAAAACAGCAAGACCCTAACCATCTCTCTGATCCTGTAAAAGTTAGTAACAAAATACATTTGTTGCTTAATGGATCTCAACATGTCATCCCCGCTCCATGATTTAGGGAAAGCCGAGAATGGAGAGTACGTTGAGGTGGAGGCCGGGCTCAGAGTGGAAATCAGGGGCACGGCAGTTTTACAAGATCCCCTGGAGTGCACTAGCGCTCTCCATCATCCAGCTGGGGTGTCCCACTGTGCGAGACTTACGGCCCAACACGTCAGCAGGGACATGGATAATGCAGGACAGCATGCGGGTTAAGACTTGGTTTTGGGGTCCACTACTTTTCAGTAACAGCTGAAATGGTTCATCCTTTATGGAGCGCACTGTGCCGCTCACAGATATATAGATGTACGGGGGAGTAATGTGTACTCATGTGATCGCTCCTAACCTTTGCAGAATTAGAAACGTATGGCGCTCCCACGGTGGTCCTTGAGGAGCATAATTCAATCAAAAGCATTGTCCACTGAGCATTGTTCATGTTTCCCGCTGCAAGGATGTGCAGAGCACTGATTTGATGAATAGTCAGTTAAAAGTGAGATAGTGAGAGGAAGAGAGTGAGAGAGAAAGAGAGAGTCAGAACCACAGGTTGGGGCTAATTTAGGGCCATATAAATGATGTGGATGGTGAACTTTAAACTGTGGTGACCTTTGACAATACTGGGCAGGCAGGGATTATCTTCTCGTCTCTCAGTGAGAGGTAAGATGAGAAGGCTAAAGCGGAGGTGATTCACAACACAAGTGTGTCCTCCTCCATGTAGAAAGATGGAGGGGGATCTTTTGGCAAGAAAAAAAAAACATAAAAGTAGTTAACAATTGCTTAGTATCTAAAGCAATAGTTTTGGGCGTTCTATTAAAACCCTGCTGCGGATTCACGGCTATTTGAGAAATTTTGCTTAAGGATTACGTGCTAAAATTCTCAATCAATTTTGAATAATAAATTATTAAATCTTATCTGATGTTAAAATTGTTTATGTCTATGTAAGTCATTCAAATGACTGTAGGTTAAAGTGAATTGCTTACAACCAGCTTCTCCATAATTAACTACTTTTGAACAATACACAAATATTTTTTCTTAATAGCCAAGAAAAGTGTCTTTAAAGATCTCAATGTGAATCTAATCAGCATCTCTGCTAGCCCAGCCTGTGCAGCCCTCTGCTCCCTCGTTTGCGGTGAGTGTAAGCGAGTGTTATTATAGTGTTAAATGAACGCTCAGGGTCCAGTGGAGCCCATAGGGGCCAGGCTAATTTGCTGTGGCAGTCAGGACATAGTGATGGAATGTGAATGTCAGCAAGCTCTTTATTTACACTCTACATAAAACCAACTAGTAATTAACACCAGGGTCCCTCCCGCGCTCAAGTGTAATTGACTGTTTCAAAGGACCGCCACTTCATATTCCAGATTGTGTATTAAAATTGCGCTTTCCATATTGCCTACTCCCTTTAAGGATAAGGGTCAGCACTGCTGGCACAGACACTCAAAACACATCAGATTTCTTTATGAGGACATTAACATTTTGACATATTAATAATGAGTAAGTGTATTAAGCCAGATCTGAGAGGGACCTTGTGCCATCCTCAGGAGGTGCACATTTTCTTTCTGCAGTGTGGTTTTATTTCTTCTAAGGAGAATAATTTTTGTTAAGCCCTGTAAATTACTTTAATTTTAAAAATGAACTGTGATTTATCTAACAATAAAACAGAATGAAATGCATGCATCAGCTTCAGCTCTGTAGAATATATGGGAAAAACAAATACACACACGAACACACATACATCCCAAATAAAACTGAAAGAAAATCAAATACAAATATAATCAAGTACAAATATGACGTTAGATTTTATTTTGGCAGATTTTCAGGTGGACTGAAAAGCTCATTAAGATCTGCTGATTGTTCTACAACATAAACTCTCTACTTGAGCAGCAGCGGCAACACATTTTGTCATCTGTATCGCCCTAACATGTGCCCATATGTTCTAAACAACCTCCTTATTGAGAACATAAACTTAATGAGAGAATCATTTGCATTTGCTAATTTGGGTTAATGTACATTAATTGATTCCTGTTACTCAAATGTTTTAATTAACACAAGTTATAGTTGGCAGCAGTTTGTATTTGGCAAATTAAATGTCCTCAGAGGAAAAGACAGACCATCTCGGGAGTAATTAGTGTTAATTGGCTTTAAAACTGTAATGAACATGTTTTATGTGAAGCAGCTTACCTTGTTTATCAGTAGGGTAAAGCATGGAGCAAGGACTAAAATGCATTAGGGCTATGTTTCACATAAAGAAGGAACAGAATTTTTTTTTTTTTTTCAATGATGCGATCAGCTTGAGATAGTTCTGATATATCTAACAAAAATCTTAAACAATACTCTTTTCTGTTAAATGTGAGACAAACAAAAACAAAACAGTCACATTCAAGCTCTACAACAGCCCGGGTGTTAATATAATAAAGATAATGCATTTAGTCTAAGCCTTTTAAAGTTCAATCTCATCATCTCTGCGTCTTTTCTGCGTTTTCAGGAACTGTTCAATCTTAGCGATCTGGGTCCTGATGTCAGACTTCTGATTGTCCTCTTTCTCAACAGGCGTGGGTGTTCTTTCCTCACACATGGACCAAGACTCTTTTCCCAAGTTGTGCCATCTTGGAGGGGGAGTAACAGTGCAGTTCTGTCTCAGCCCATTACCCACAGAGCACGCCACTGGGCTGCCTGACTGAGCTGAACCAAATGAGAGGGGAATTCTGCTCTCCTGTATAGAGAAACAAAAACACATATAAAAGTGTAATACACTGACTTCATATAATTCTTGACTGAGAATGAATTTAAGTACAACATGCTTCTGCAGTTTTTCAGTTTAGGGTTATATAATCATTTAAAAGAAATCATACGCGCTATTTTTTTAAGTGGATGTACTGAGTTACTGTATTATATATATATATATATATATATATATATATATATATATATATATATATATATATATGAGATATCAACCATGCTAACAAAACATAATTCTATTCTTTTTCCCTACTTTCTCGAAATGACTGTTGACATCTGCAATCACTGCTAAAACAGGCAAAAGCCCACCCTTTGTAATACCAGGGATAAAACACATTTATGTCACCTGCTCTAGCCAATGTAGCACCTGGCTCTAATAAAGCATGAGACAATACGTACTTGAGGTAGTCAGACTGCTTGTATTTCAAATTTATAGTACAAACACAAATATAATATACGCTTGAATGACCTAAGATAAGACGACTGTAAACCCTGCAGTAAAAGTTCAGACCAAGTCAGAAACTAAAAAAAGCTGCTTATATATTTCAATCATGTACATCCAAATATCTTTCTTGCTCTTTTCCCTTCTCTTAAATACAAGATTATGATAAAATTCTTAAATACAAAAATAAGGATAAAAAGATAATAAACACATGAATCCTAAAAGAAGCTGTGTTAACTTTGGAGAACAAGATACAGATACATTTTCTAAAACGTTAGCGAGACAGATTAGATTTCATGAGCTCTCTGGTTTGCTCCATGTAGCCTCTCAGCTTTCTTTCAGACTTGCCACTGATTTATAATCTGTGACTTTCTTCCTGTTGTTTCCAATCAACCATTCATTGTGAAAAATGCAACCATTTTACCAAGCTGAAATACTTTTGGGAATGAGGGTCAGTTTAAATACACTTTGTGTGCCATGTAAGTCACCGTGGCCTTCTCCTCCCTGTATGTTTGAGAGACCTACTTTTTCAGCAGAAATTTCAGAAAACGTCTCTTTTATTGCATTCCATTCCCCGTAGTGATCGTTTTTTTGGTTAGGAAGGATGTCTGAAACATTCGACTTGTCAAGAGGTCCACCTAAGTGACAAGAAGTACTTTACTATTCACGCATCCTGAGATAAATTCTATTCGGATGACTCTATTTTTAATTAAACAACAACCTACCTCGTTTTCTTAGTGTGGACTTTGGAAAAACAGGGGTACGTAATGATCTGAGAAGGTCCTGGAAGCCAGAGGGCAGCACAGATTTCTGTTCAGAAATGAATACTTTTGAGGGTGCTGAGGATTTGTTCGTTTGCCCTTGTGCAGCAATTTTTGAGCCATTCAAGTGTGCATCCAATGTTTCTTTCAAAGGCACATCCAACTCAAGAGATGATCCATATCTTTTGCTTTCATAAATGTAACCTGCTTCTATGCCAGTCATTTTCTTTTCTGTATTATTTGGCTGTTGGCTAATTTTTGTATCAGTGAACACAGAATCTTCCTGTGAGTGTGACATCTGGGGATATGGAAATGCTTCCACATTTTGCTCATTGCTCTGTGCAGACAAAGCAGAAGTACAGATATCATCTGTTTTATTTCCATCTTGAGCTTCTGCTATATTAGCCGAGATAAACACTGTGCTTTGAGAGGATGATTCAGCAGAATGGGAAATGGCATTCAACTCCACTTCTAGGATACATTTTTCCTCAGTGACCCGGATGTGGTTGTTTATGTCTTCCTGTTGATCAGGACTTACTTGTAGTTCTTGTACTTCACTAAAGGGTGTGTTAGAAATTGAGGCAGCATGAGGTACTAAAGAGACTCCTTCACGAGAAGAGTCTGACTCATGAGGAATTAATCGTTGCTGTGGGTTTAAATAGGGCACACTTAATTGTCCGTACTTCGTAGGACTCTTGTTATGTGCATGTGGTGGTTCTGTATCTTCTTCTACAACACTATCGCTATTTGGTGAGTCGTTTGGTGCCTGATTTTTCTCAGGGGCTGCAGTCTGAGGCTCAACTCCTTTCAAGTTAACGTCCTGAGATGTGTCGGATGTGCGTATATCTGATGTCTGGTGCTCTCGTCTTTCATAGACACACAGACTCTTCTCCCCTGGTGTAACCCTGGGTTCATACATCACTGGGTCACTGGCCACACCATAAACAGACCTGGTTTGGGTTTCTGATAGCTTAGCGAGACAGCTTTCTGTATAACTTAGCACTGCGTTTGAAGGGTGACCATTATCAAACAAGCCAAGCACTGGTGCGCTTTCACTGACACTAGCTTTTTGTTTGACAGCTGGATCTATCTGCCGATTTGTCACATCAGTTCCATTGACTCTCTCACTTGTCTCTGACTGATCTGGAGCCAAACCATCAAGGCCTTCTGAAGGTAGAAGCGCCAGAGTTGTTCGATCCATCTGAGAACGAACATTAACCTCATCGTTTTCTCTGCCTATTACCGCTTCTTGACACTCAGCAGTCCTTTCATCTACACAAGGAAATTAAATTCATGCATCATTAGGATTGAAAAATAAGACGTACAGGTAAGCTTTCTTGATAAAGATATTCTGTCAACCCAGGAACCCAACTCCCCCCACATCACATCATTCTGTGCAAAAATATTAGTTTTAACGGCGCCCAGCTTGGCTGGAGAACAGAAGCTTGCATTCCTCTCACCTGGAATGTCTTCATCTTCTTTGCAATGTCTCATTTGCTCACAGTTATTTTGAGGATTGGCTTGACGGGCTTCTCTATCTGAAGATATATCCTTATCCAGATCCATATCACAGTTCAGGCTGGTAGGAGAATTTGTTTTGATGTCAAAGTCATCCTTTAAGTCATTCTGAAATAAAATAACCAGTCAATATTATACAAAATAAAGCCATACTCATCAGTTATGTAAGGAATAGGAATAATCAACAATAGGAAGCAAAGTTACTGTTAGATATCTTCCAATGCCCTGAAGTGTTTTATTCCTCTTACACCACAGCAATTTGCCAACAATTACAAATTTAAATTTATCAGTGAAGGACACACCATTTTTTTGTTTGGTTTTTTTTTTTCATTTAATGTTGTGATACATCTGTGAAACAAGCTAGTTCCTGATATCGCTTACATTATCGCAGCTATAAAAAAATAATTCCTTCACTAGCCTCAGTTCATAACACAAAGAAATACATCTTGTTATGTTAGTAAGAAGTGTCCTGAAGACCTCTGTCCTACAGACTCTCCAGTTCTGGAAAACACTTCTGAGATTTGTTAAATAAATGTCTTCTAACTGAAAGCTTCAACATATCAACTCCACATGTTTTCTTTTTTAAACAACACATTTAAAAAAAAAATCTGTTTATTATCAGGCTTAGATTATGCAGAGCGTCCACCATACAAGATGTTGTTATAGAAACAAGGGCATTAATACAGTATGAATGTGTGATTTTGAATTACACTACTGTCAGAGCTGCTGTTAAACAACATGACTCAACACCTTCTGACCAATCAATATACAAAGAAATTGTTCTTCAATAGTAATTTTAATTCTAACAGCTTTTATGTTAAATAAATGAGTCACTGTTTTAACATCAGCACTTGAAGCTTCATAAATTCTCTAAAGACTAACAATGTGTTTGAAAAATAATGTTCCTACCTCTAAGTCATGAATATGGCTTGCTTGATACATCATACAAGAAGACAGTTGTTGGTGTTTCTCATAGAGGTGATCGTATGCCTTTTTAACAGCTTTCAGCTCTTCCTGATTTGCCTGCATCTTTGCATGCAGACTCTGCATCTATTTGACAACACCACAAGCACAGAACCCACATTTCCTGTGGTATTTTTTTGCAAAAATGATCCCTTTCAGGTCCGCACATACACAAAGTCATAGAGCGGTCAATACTAGTGCCTAATTTAGATTTTTTTTTTTACTTTATTTTAGGTGAGATTTTACTTTGTTTATGTTAGTACAATAAAGCATTATGCAAAACTACCTCTTTTTCAAGAGTGATTTTGGAATGTTTGTAGTCATTGAGCAAGTGCACAAGTCCGTCCTCTTTTTCTTTACTCCTCTCTCGGACCATTTCATGTTCTCGTTTAAGGACCTGCAATGAAATTAATCACCCGGGAAATTTTTAATGCAATAGTAAATTTTTATGCGTTTATTCAACCTGGACCAAGGGTTCTAAACAGACAGGGACACTCATACAAATCAGCAGGGTTTTGTCACGTTAATAATGGTTTTAATCAATAAATAAATATGTGAATTAAATGGAGGCATGGGGCCTATAAAACTGCAGGGTCTGTAAATGGACAATAAACATGCTTAGCATTATTGAGTTGCAAGCCATATTTCCTAAATACGATTTATGAGACGTCATTTATTTCTGATCTTACGTTAATTTGAACAGTTTCCATTTTATACTAAGATAAAATAATCAATCAAAGCAATCATTATATCAAGAAATGTATAGAATATTTCTGAGTGAAGATTAGTGGGTTTCAGTCTGTAGTATTTACTTATTCTACTTCTTGAAACATTTTCATATGCTATGTGAGTATCTTTTTATTGTAATACACAACTGCTCCTAGTTCGCAAACAGTCTGCACCAGAATTATTGGCACCCGTGGTAAAGATGCGTCAAAAATATCTATGGTTTATATAGGCGAATCTGAAAATATAAGAAATAAAACTTTTAATTGAAGTAAATTTATAATAAATATTTTTTTTAAATCCTTATCAATATTATTTTTAACAACGATATCACAATTATTGGCACCCTTGGATTTAATACTATGTGCTCTTCCCTTTGCCAACTTAACAGCACTGAGTCTTCCTGTGTAATGCTTTGGAGAAGACTGGAGATTAGAGAGCACATCCAAGAACGCTCCTCAATGCTCAATCTCTCCAGATCCTCTACTGTAGAGTATTAGGTACTCTCTTAGCTCAAGGGACCGACATATTGTTTTTGGGTGGATTTGGATGTACAGTATGTTCTTTTATTTCTAAAGGTGCCAATAACTCTGGGGTTGACAGTTTGCATGAATACAAACAATTAGTAAATACCAAGGCTTGAAATAGTAATTAACTTATAATGTTATACTGCCACAGACATCGTATATATTAGCAGAAGTGCTACACTACGTGTTTGTATCAGTTAAAGTTCGATACTGTCATTTTTAAAGCAAAATCACAAGGAAGTATTATCTACTTAATCATAAACTTTAATGGTTCAAATTTGGTTTTATTTTTTACCCATTAATGCTTTCTTGTCTGTGATATTTTTCTTGTATTTACTATTTTTGTGTTTCCTGGAATACTCATATAAATCAACAAGTTTCAGCACATCAGAACCCAATTTGAGAATGAGCTTGGAATTATAATTTATTTGACAAATGAGCCACAGTGTTTAGTTTTTATATTTTGAAAATGTACACATAAATTAAAAATAAGAAGAAGGACATTAAGACAAAATCATGCCATAAATTAAGTATTTATTCAGACACCTTTTCAGTCATGAAAGAAAAGGTCATTTTGCTCAAAAGTATTGGAAAAGTTTGTTTTGATATACTTACATAAGATAATACAACATTTAAATGTGGATGTATGCTGTAGAAAATGTGAATAAGAAAATTGGTATAGTATTCAAACAGCCGTGTAGATAAAAACTAGCAAACCAACTCACACTCACTCACACACACACACACACACACACACACACACACACACATGCACACACACAGCCCAATGAGTGAGATGTATTACTGGCTTAAGTTCAGGATTACTCTGAAATGTTACCACTCTAATTTTTTTAGCAGTACAAAATACCCTATCAGAGTAAAAAGAAATTCTGGATTTTTTTTGCCAGACCTGTAGTATGATTTTTGTATATCTTTAAAATATTACATCTGGAAAAACAGTATCAACAATTCAGCACTAATTAACATACCTGCTTCTCTGCTCTTTCAACAGCAATTTCATTTCTGAGCTTCTCATTCAGTTCTGTCTCCTACAAACAGAGAGTAACCCAACTCTGTAGTGATTCACACTTCTGTCATTCACACCATATGTAACTTTTTTTTGAGAAAATATTTTTAAAAATGTACCACAATCAGCCTTTGTTTAAGCTCCTGCATTTGTTGGTCTTTCAACAGGTAAGAAGAACTTTCGTCTCCAGATCTGCAGATGGACACAACTTTGCTTTTTACCAGCTCACTGTTGAGCCTCTCCACATCCTAAAATAAAGAGTTTACACTTAAATCAGATACTAACCTGTCTGAATAAGATGTCCAGGTTAGTCTTGGTTGTTTAACCCTTTCATGCATAGTGTACACACTCATAGACAGTCAATTTATAGCTCTTTTTTATGTTTTACTCAAGAGCATTATTGTGAATTAGAATAAACTTCTGTAGCCTTCTATCTTTCGTTCTCAATTTTTACTTTCTACATATTTTTGTTTTCAAATTAAGTTAAAATGTTTATTGTTGTGACAGACTCCACTGAAATTCGTGCCATATAGCTTTAAAAATAAATAAATAAAATATATTTTAAAAATAAATATATCAAATATACTTTATATATTAAAGCTTTACCTTTTTCAGCGCAGCAATTGTAGATTCTTGTTTTTTGTTGATGGATACAAGTTTCTTGTTAATCCGCATTGCCTCCTCGACTTATTCAAAATACAAAAAGAGGTAAAATTAAATTGCTCAGTAAATCTTCATTAGCATTCAGTAGCATTTTTCAACTGCGCTAATGAGAAGCCTATTGATATAGACCATACAGTCTGTACAGAAGAAATCTCCCATAAACTAATGGTTGCCTTAAAAACCATGACTGCTTTACATAAATACTGATACTGCTGTTTGGAAGGACCAGATAATAATGTTTATTATACCAGCCACTCGACATAAACTCTATTTAAACATGACTTGACTAAATACCAGACAGGAACGATTACCTTTAATATGCAGACTCTCACTATCACCAGTGCAGACATTAAAAAAATAATCAATCTAATCTAGGATGTGGTGTCTTGAATAAAATAAATATCGAGCAGACAGGAATTTCAGTATGGACTTGCAAGCTGGCTGAGATCTCATGTTTCAAAATGCAGGCCAATTAACTGAGCTATAATCTGGGATTCAACATATAAACAGCTTATCTTAAAAAAAAAAAGCCACCCAAAAACTCAGTTTGAAGACCAGACATTTGTATTTGTATATCTGCATTGGAGAATAAATTACTTGAGCACGAATATTCTCATTTAACAGAAAAAGGTCAAAAATACACTATATATATATATATATATATATATATATATATATATATTTTATATATATATATATAAATTTTACAATTAAACAGCGCTCTAAAGCTTACACACACTTACCATGTTCCCCTAAAAAAAGCATGGCCTATATTTGCACATGTTCATATAACATATAGGAATAAAACATTTACATTTAGCAAGCACTTTTATCCAAAGCAACTTACAAATGAGAGCACACTCACGGTAGCAGAGCCGCCATTGGGGGCAACTTAAGGTTCAGTGTCCTGCTCAAGGACACTTCGGCATGGGATCACCCAGGCCAGGATTCGACCCACCAAACCCACTATTAGTGGATTAGTGGTCAACCCACTCTACCGACTGAGCCACAGCCGCCCTACGCATGGTGACACACTATTATAGTAAAATAATCATTGACAGAGCTACTATTACCACCTCAGAGCTGATTATTTTCCAATGATAGCACATCCCAAAGTGTTTTATTCCTCTTATACAACAGCACTTACAACTACAAATATAACTAGAAATACAATTACAACTTTCTCTTTATTAAAGAATGACATGTCATGCTTAATTTTTTTTTAGTGCATAGCATCTATAAATAGCTATTCACTCATCAGCCTCTATTTTTTTCTCTCATGAAACTAACAGGCTAATTAAAAAATGTAGCTTGTCACAAGTGTAGTCTGTCCTATGTTCTGAAGAGTTTTCAAGCGGCAGAATATTTAAAAACAGCTTTACCTCAAAGTGGTTACTTCTTCTGTAATTCTTAAACATTTCCTTAAAGAATGAGAGCTTTGAAATGCATTTAAATCCACTTATATTTAGTCATAAGTCCCACTGAATATTTTTTGGATTAAATTAGTCTCATAGAAATCTATATAACGAAAAAAAAAAAAATTTATAACACACACACACACACACATACATACACTCACACACACACACTCACACACACACACACACACACACACACACACACACACACACATGCACACACACAGCCCAATGAGTGAGATGTATTACTGGCTTAAGTTCAGGATTACTCTGAAATGTTA
>JAFFST010044812.1:2671-13137 GCA_022414735.1 Noturus placidus | reverse complement strand
ATATATATATATATATATATATATATATATATATATATATATATATATATATATATATAATGGTCTGATTACTAAACAACTGTGATTTGCCTTGCAGCTGACACTATGTACAATCTGTGCTGTTATAGAAAATTAATCAACAATTTCTGACCAATCAGATATGGTATAAACTATAAAACAAAACATTGGGGGTGACATTAATACTGCATTTGAATTTAATGGACTACTTTTCTCTGGCATCTGACCTACCATTCTGCTCCAGTTTCTCATGTACTTGTCTGACTACAGCACACTGTCTCGATATCGTCCTGAAACGCTTCTCCACCTCTCCCAGCTGATTCAGATGGCTGTCCTTCACCTGAGCCTGCAGCTGTACCTTCTGCTCCTGTAAAGATTTTGCACTCTAACTCCCCCTTTTGGTGAATTTCCTCCACATTTTACCAAAAATAACCTTAAAAGGCTGAGTGTCTCAGACCAAGACCAGGATTTTTCACATCTATCTATATTTCATGCACATATAAAATTTCTTAATCATTTAGGGATATGCTGGAGTTTCTTCCTGGGGCAGAAGACCATTGTTTAACATCTTGGCTGAGTATCACTTCAGTCTGCCAAATAAGGTTTTCATTTTTACGCATGCCTGAGGGACTTTTATTAAACTCACTCCCCCTTTCTATCGTTACTTTCTGATTGTGTGTATCAAACAGATTTTCTCTCTGTCACTTGAAAGGTTAAACAGAGCGAAGCTCCTATATAAAATATTTTAATGGTGGCATTTTCTCTGCTGCACTGGCAGCTCAAGTGTCACACACACTCCCTATCCGTTACTTGTGATGAGCCACTCTCTCCTCCCCACATCCTCCTCTTTAATTTCTCCCTCTCCCACTCGCCTCTGTCAACAATTTATATAATTGTAAACCCTTACCAGCTCACTTAATTTCTTCTCCAAACTGTACTTGAACAACTGGAAAACAGTAGTAAAAGGAAAAAAGTTTGTTAAAAGGGTTATTTTATGCCTTTTGACCTCTAAATTAACTTATCTATACATACAGTATACTGTGTATGGTTTTTCCTGTCAACCATCTTTGTGTGTGTGTATGTGTGTGTGTGTGTGTGTGTGTGTGTGTGTGTGTGTGTATATATATATATATATATATATATATATATATATTGCATTTCATGGGGAGCCTGGTGCCAGGGTGCCAACCTGACAGGGTGCCAACCTATCACAGGGTACAATGACACATGAATTCACACACAATTTAGAGATGCCAATCAGCCTTCAATGCATGTCTTTGGACTGGGGGAGAAAACTGGAGTACCCCCAAAGCACGTGGAGAACATGCAAGCTCAGCATACACAGGGCGGCAGAAGGAATCAAAGCCCCAACCCTGGATGTGTGATGCAAACGTGCTATCCACTATTTGCCCCCAGACGTTGACAAATATGTTGGTACCCTTCCACGAAAAAAGAAGAACCCACAATTCTCTCTGGAATATCTTAAAACTGACAAAAGTAATTAGCATCCATCATTGTTTATTCCATATTTAATAAAAGTCAGATTTGCTTATGATTTTTGATTTAACAGAATATTTAAAGAATAAAAAAAATGAAAATTAGTTTTATTTTTTAAAATAGGCATGGACAAAAAATATGGTACCCATAACCTAATATTTTGTAGTACAACCTTTAGAGGCAATCACTGTAAACGCCCAACCTTCCTGAGCAAACTGTTCCAGCTGTCTCAGGGTTGAAGGGTGCCTTCTCCAGACTGCATGCTTCACCTTTTTTCATAGATGTTCCATAGGATTCAAATCATGGCTCATAGAAGGCCACTTCAGAATAGTCCAATGTTTTATTCTTAGTCATTCTTGGGTGCTTTTAGCCACACATCTTGGGTCATTATCCTGTTGTAGGACCCATGACCTGGAACTGAGACAGAATTCTTGATAGTCCTGAGATTTCGTTGTGCCCTGCACAGATTCAAGGCACACTGTGCCAGACACAATAAAGCAGCCCCAAAACTTAACTGAGCCTAGTCCATATTTTACAGTAGGTATGGTGTTCTTTTATTTGAAAGCATAATTTTTTTCATCTGTGGACATAGTGCTGATGTGACTTCCCAAAAAAAAGGTTTTTGTCACATCTGTCCAAAGGACAATAATCCAGAGGCATTATGGCTTGTCAATATGCATTTTAGCAAATTCCAGTCTTACTTTTTTATGTTTTTCATTCATCTGTAGAGTCCTCCTGGGTCTTCTTCCATTGAGCCCACTGTTGCTCAAAAAGCAATAGATGGTGCAATCAGAAATTGATGTAGCTTCACCTTGGAGTTCATCTTGTATCTCTTTGCAAGTTTTCCTTGGCTCTTTGTCTACCATTCACACTATCCTTATGTTCAATCTGTGTTTTTTCTTCTTGTGGCCTAATCCGTGGAGGATGGCTACAGACCTTAAGGGTCTTAATAATATTTACAACTGTAATGCACAGAAACATCAAGCTTCTTGGAGATGGTCTTATAGCCTTTACCTTTAACATGTTTGTCTATAATTTTCTTTCTGATCTCCTCAGACAACTCTCTCTGATCCTGGTGCACACGATGATACCAAACAGCAGAGTGACTACTTTTCTCCATTTAAATAGGCTGAATGACTGATTACAAGACTGAGGACAAGTGTGATACTGGTTAAAGTAAAAAATTGGTTTGAAATATCATTATAATCCATTTATTTATCATCTTTTCTAGGGGTACCAACAAATACGTCAAGGCCATTTTAGAATATCTTTGTAAAATATTTTTTCTATTTTCACACTTTATTTGCTTTACTCTATAAAATACCAAAGGCATGATGGTATAAATCGCACTTTACTTTTTAATTTTGTCACTTTCAATAAGGAATAAAGCACTGTTTCAATGAGCTGTAAGGGTACCAATAAATTGGCCCACGTCTGTATATATCACTTTCCACTTTAATAGGAACACCTGTCTACCTGCTTATTCATGCAGTTATCTAATCAGCCAGTCACGTTTCAACAGCACAGTGCATAAAATCATGCAGATACAGGTCAAAAGCTTCAGATAATGTTCACATCAAATATCAGAATGGGGAAAAAGTGTGAGCGCTGTGACTTTAACCGTGGCATGGTTGTTGGTGACAGATGGGCTGGTTTGAGTATTTCAGAAACCTTTGATCTCCTGGGAATTTCTCAAACAACAGTTTCGAAAAACAAAATACCTCCTGTGAGCAGAGGGTCTGCAGACTGAAACACCTTGCTGATGAGAGTCAATCAGCAGAGAATGATCAGACTGGTCTGAGCTGACAGGAAATCTACAGTAACTCAAATAAGCACTCTTTACAACCATATTGAGCAGAAAAGCATCTCAGGACGCATGACACACAAACCTTGAGGTGGATGGGCTACAACAGCAGAAGACCACATCAGGTTCTGCTCCTGTCAGCCAAGAACAAGAATCTAAGGCTATCATGAGCAAAGACTCACCCAAACAGGACAACTGAAGACTGGAAAAAGACCAGGATTTTTTTTTTTCTAATCTTCAACTCTCCACCACCATCAATACAAAACTGAGGGAAAATTTTTTGAAAAAATGTGCTCATCACTCCAGAATCAAGACCAAGGTGCAGAGAAACTGTTCTGGCAGATTGTGGTGGCCCAACACCTTACTAAAACACTATAAATTTCATTAGAACAATCTCACAATGCTACCAAAAAAATAAACACAGAACAAGCATCATTATCACTCAATCAGATGCTTTAACAGAGTGTGGTGAACCGTACAGGACCGCATCCATCACCAACATTGTGTAATTTGTCTGACAACCACCAAATAAACCTACACAGACCCCCACTCAAAAGGTCAGCCATGAGGTGAATTTTCCCACTGAAGACTTGTAGGTCCCAAAAAAACAGGAGTTTCAAGTGTATAAAGCAGAAAATGATGGCTGCTTCTGCACATACATGTACCTGCAGTAACTTCAACTCTTCCTTCAGGCTGGTGATCTCTTTGTCCTTTAATTCAGCACTCAGTTGGTGTTTCCCCTTTTGAATTCATTAGCATATCATTAGTCACATTTGCATATTATAATATACTATTACATACAACATTAGTGCAAGCATTAGATTAGTGAGTACAAAGAAAGGTACCTTTTCTCCTTCTATTCCTCGAATCTGAGCCTGAAACTTAACATTGTATTTAGTATTTAGCACATCCTAATGTTTCTGTACTGCAACCTTTATATTAGCTGAAACTTTAAAATCATTTAAGGGAAAAAGATTAAATGCAGACCTGCTTTTTAACAACAGCGAGGGATTCTGATTGTTCTTTTGTCACCCTGTTGATTTGATTTTGTAAAGACTCCTAAAATATTACATAAAGATTTTTAGACATACTTTATAAATACTTTCCACATAGCCTTAAAAAAAATAACATTCAGATTCTAACTGATATGCACACCTTCTGCCACTCTAGTTCTTGCTTCTCCAGGACGAGTTTACAGATCTGAGCCTCATGACGTGCTTCAGCATCCTAAATCCAAATTGTTTACACATGGACATTCTCAATTATAATCCCTTTGTAACTCGACATTGCCGATATTTAAAATAAACTTCAGGCTATACACAAATACTCTATTAAAAAAAGAAACAAGATATACACAAATCACATTTTAATAGCTTGTGCAGCGTGTTTGGGAAACCACTGGTGCATTAAAGAGGAGATATTAGCACAAAGACTTCCTCATCCTCCTACAGGAAAGGTAAAAGTCAATGGCTTTCTACATGGTCACTTTTTATATGTACGTAGGAGTTTATTTATATGTTCCCATTAAAGTGTGTTACAGGCATAGCATATACTTGAAAATACACACCAGGTAAAGCTAGACAATAAATTCACTAGAGATTTTGCCCAGAAAAAAGGGACATTAAATCTGCTCATCAGAGTAAATCTTAACAGGAGAAGAGCAGATTTATAAGATGAAAACATATCAAAGGGATTATAAAACTAAATACTATTAAGCAAACTATAAAGAACTAACAGTACAGGATTCTTAGCACAAAAAAGTACAAGTAGGAAAACAAATATGCTTAAACATGGTTAAAACGTATGCGAGATCATTAATATAATAATTACTAAATGTACATTAAAAGATGCACAATGTTGTACAGCTGACTAAGACGAACCTGACAGCCGTCCTCTGCCTCAACCTTCAGCCCAATAAACCAAGGAACAACAAAGTGTTAGTTTAATGGCATGCCTGAGGAGCGGACTGATTTAATGCCTTTGTTCCCCAACAGCACGATAATAACAATAAAATGGAGAGCGATCCAATGCTTAGTTTTGGTCCTACAACCTTTACGTGTACAGTGTCAGTGTTTAAGTGCTTGCTTGAGGGAAACAGTTTTACAAGCATGAAGACATGAATGTGGCAGGTCCTCCTTGCATGACCCCATGCTGATGTAAATGCACTCGTACAAATGGCCGAAAAGTGTTGCCATCGTCTTGATTCAAAAACCCATTAACACCCGCTCCAAGCAAATTACATCTTTCTGTTCTATCTAGATTTAACAGAATAAAGCTGTTATATAACTATAACTATAACTGAAGGGCACTATCAGTCCTACAATCTTAAAATATGACGACATTTATTGCATGGTATCATCTTTCTATAAGCTCTTAATACATGGGAATAAAAAACTCATGAAATAAAGTAGAGAAACAATGAGTAGAGAATGAAACCAGAGCGGCACAGTGTCTGTGAGCTGAGTCGCTGTGAGGCGTTAATGATATGACCACATATCAATAAATTAAAAAAAAAAGAACATACTGTAAGAACTGATGGGCCATACCCTGTGAATATGCAGTTCCTCCACTGCTTCAAGGAGGCTCGTCTTAAATTCAAGAAGCTGTACTGAAATTATTGAACCTCTGTCTGATTCGGGACCGACGTCTGACAACTTCAGTTTGTAGTTATCACATTCCTTGTCAGTCTAAAATTAAGAAATATGAATTAAAAAGAAGATTTCTATTTCTATAATTATGCCTTAGGAGGCTAATTTATGGTATATTATAATTAATCCTTTTCTACACGCACCACAGACCCAAGATGATGTGTTTCAATGTCAGCACTAAACTCCATTTGATGTTGAGCAGATCACCTGTGAGATCACAAAAATGCAGGAAAGTTGTGCAAAAGTAAAAAATACAATAAAACAGTTCAATCTTTCAAACATCCACTATCACCAACAGTACATTGTCGAGTACAGCCTTGGCACCAATTTGGAGGAAATGCTCTAATCCATCAAGGTAAAAGTGATGCCAGGCCAAGACCGTAATAGGGGTCAGAGCTATAAAACTGAGTGGACAGATTGCACTGTCATTGGGGTGGAATTATACAAGTTATTTAATTTGACCTGTGGTTAGTCCCCTGTATCCTCACCGTTCCTGACTTCAGAAGTGGGAGGTCTTCACTTTGCCTGACGCTTTAATAGAAGAAAGGCTTTTGTCCATTTAGCTGGTTCCGTTATCAATCATGTGAAGGAATTAAATGATCCCGTTAGAATTTGCTACTATCACAAATGACCTGAGGGGCAATGTCTTTATTTGCTTCTTCACTGATTCACTTCAGCAGATATTAAACAATTTTATAAGCCATGAAAAGCAAAATTAAAAGGACACCATCCATAAAATGAGATAATTCCCTGCCTAGAGCACGATGGTTTGCGTTACCTTCAGCAAACAATTTAATAACTGGGTGGGTCACGACCTCCTGCAGGTGATATTGGGTAAAAATTGCTTATAAGTCTTTTGTATGTCCAAGTCAAATTGAGTTTGTGTATGGGGAAATTGACCCCTCCAACATAAATGACTAGTACCACGGAACCACTCAACACAGCCTTGAGAAAGAAGAATGCAGACTACATACACTATAACTGTGTGAGTAAAACTTCTTTTACAAATAATGTTCTACCCCTTTAACCCAACATATTTAGCAGCTTATGAAACATACCATGATAAAGTATGGATAAAGAACATGACTACACTTTTTTGTAACATATTACAAGTGCTTTGTTGGTTGTACATGAGACCTACATTATGTGAAATATGTAGATAATGACTTAAATAAACAAAGTACCTAATAGGAACAGTCTATGGAATTCACTCAAAAAGCAAATTATTTGGATTTTGTCACTTCATCACATCACAATCAGTGGGTGGCTGTGGCTCAGTCGGTAGAGTGGATTGTCCACTAATCTTCTAATCGTAGGGTTGGCGGTTCGAATCCTGGCCCGTATGAAGCCACATGCTGAAGTGTCCTTGGGCAAGACACTGAATCTTAAGTTACCCCAAATAGCAAGCTAGCACCTTACATGGTGTGTGTGAATGAGACACAGTGTAAAGGGCTTTGGATAAAACCGTTCTATAAGTGCACCATTTGCAATCAATCTGCATTGCATTGAGAACATCTGTGTCTCCATCTCATTTATATAGAAAATTAACAGTTTCCTGGTGTGAATGCAGATTTATACGTACTGACATATTTTATTTTCATATTTATGTTCATGTGCAAATCTCAAGAAACATCATATAGTATAAACAACTTGTCCCATGTGAGGATTAAACGCACATCCTTCAGCTTATGAGACGGACATGCTATCTACTGTATTAACAAGGCTATGCACAAAAATGTGGTGGGTGCACAGGAATGGATTGGCTGATTCTGATTTAATCTAAGATGATTATACAGTAATTTACCTTAATTACTTGTATCTTCACAAAGAATGATTAAGAAACTTCACCTTTCCAAGATGGAACAAGCATCTGCAATATATTATAGGAAAGATTAGCATCCATTAAAGTGTGACTGGTTAGTGGTGACTAAGCTGACCAACAGAAATGAGTAAGTATGAGAGTAAAAATATATACATTGATTAAGAAATGAGAATTGCAGAAAAGCAGAAAGGGACATGATGTGTTAGATATAAGGAGTAATTAACAAACATAAGTACAGTGGATCTAAAAAATCTACACACCCATGTAAAAATGGCAGATTTTGGTGATATAAAAAAAATTAAACCAATATAAATCTAGCCTATTAATTCAAGGTAAAAACAATAAGAATCATTTTAGGGGAAAAAAGTAAATAAATAAATACAATAATCTGGTTGCATAAGTATACATACCCATAAACTAATACTTAGTTGAAGCACCTTTAGTTTTTATCACAGAATTTAATCTTTTTGGGTAAGAGTCAATCAGTATGGCACACCTTAACTTTCATCCTTGCAAAAGCATTCTAACTCTGTCAAATTGGTTAGCCATCTCTTTTACACAGCCCTCTTCAAGACACTCCACAGACTTTTTGATTGGATTTAGGTCTGAACTATGGCTGGGACATTCCAAAACCTTGAACTTGTTTTGGTGAAGCCATACCTTTGTTGATCTGGAGGTTTGCTTTGAGTCATTCAGTAAGTTTCCATGGACAACAATAATCCAATATTAGTCCAATTAAGACAATACTCTGATTAAGAAACTACCATGCAAACACAAATTGAATTAATACATGTGCAGTATTCCTGTTTTAGTCACATTGTCGACTTGCATTACAGACATGTACATACCTTAATCCCACTATTAATGTCGTGTGGGAGTTTTCACTGCATTTTGCGACACGATCACACACGGCAGTGCTCAAACGTTTGACGGCAAACATGGACACGGCTGTGTCCGAAACCGTGAATTTACCTACTATATAGTAGACAAAATACATGTATTAGGTTACTATATAGTAGGTAAGGAACTAGTTTAGTACGCCGCCCACAGCTTCAAGCAGTCATCTATTTGCACGTATAGCATAACAAATAATTAACTTCACTTGAAGCTTTCGTAAAATTAAAAATGAAACACCCAACAATGCATACGGTACCATAATGAAGACGAACTGTATGTAGATACGTGAAATTCTGGAGGGAACGTCGGACGGCATGGGGACGTAATGATGTGTGCCGTTAATGGATCTATGTTCTATAACATGTAAAACGGGAACATGAAAAGAATATTCTAAAAGCAACTCTTGTAAACACCTTAATCACAATATTATCTTATTCAGATTAAGGTCAGTAATTAGATTATTGCTGTCCATGTAAATGTAGTCAGTGTTATGCTGAAAAGTGAAATTCCTCTTCATCTTAAGTGCTTAAGAAGAACCCTTAAGGTATGGAGATATTCATTATTCCCTACACCCTGATTAAAGCCCCAGTTCCATCTGAAGAAAAACAGCCCCAAATTATGATGCTGTATAAAACATACAATGATCATTTATAAAAAGTATAAAAATCTGTAAAAAACAGATGACACAATCACTAGAAGAGACTAAACATCCTTCCTGGGAAACCTCACTCAGTCTGGATCAAGTGCAGCACCTCCAGCATCACCACACAGAGCAAATTCTACGGAATCTCAAAACGAGACAAAACAAGAATTGAGGATTGAATTCACAACTTTCAGATTATGACACTGACTTGATACCTACTGCACTAACAAGGCTAAAATCAAGCAACACAACAAAAATTAATAAATAAGCAAGTGAGTAACCATGAAGTATAAAAAGTACGGCTGTCACAAGAGCCGATACTTCAGTACCAAGTTGGTACCAGCATTCTTAAAACATGACGGTACTTGTTTTTCTGCAGTAGCTTTGTTACGATTGTAATGAAAGTAAAGAGGTTGCGATTCTTCCGGACCTGATGGGGCAGAAAATACGCGCAAGTGTTTTAGTCGGTCCACAAGTGGTGAAGAAGAAGAAGAACGCCTACAAGCACATGGGAAAACTACAGAAGATTAGCTTAGCTTAACAAGTTTATCTCCGCCCTGATTCATTGAGAGAAAAAGAGAGGAAAGCTAGTAACAGTTTCCGGTGTGCAACCCATGCTATCGTTAATTTCAAACAAAGCAAGGAAAAACCTGGAATTTGGCAAAGCACCTGAAAGGCGGTCCTGTATTATATTTGTTTGAGGCAGCGGGCATTGTAGCCATGTAACCAGCTAACGTTATGCTCCATGTAATGTTTGCGATAGCCAGTTATTTGTTAAAAACTCTAATACATTGCAATATTATAATCTACCTCCGAATGGGCCACCATGCATTGTCATTCAGCACGTGTCCTGTCAGCAAAATGTAGCCTAATATCATAATAATTATTTAAATGTTTAATAAATCTTTCTGTCCTGCCACCATATCACTGAAATTAATCTAATGCTTGCATTCAGAGTATAAGGTGTGTGTGTGCATTTAGGAGTGCACCTCCACTCATTGTCAGACATTGGTTGATAACTAAAATACCCCCCTACCTCTCTCTGTCTCTCTCTTTAATAATAATAATAATAATTTATCAATTTGTATAGCGTTTTTTACAATGGTACATTGTCTCAAAGCAGCTTTACAGAAATAT
>JAFFST010044810.1:44832-60930 GCA_022414735.1 Noturus placidus | reverse complement strand
CTTGTGTTGTCCTTGACTATTGTTTAAATTGGTTTGATGCTCCGAAACACTTAAGTGTGACAAACATGCAAAGGAACAGGAAATGAGGAAGGGGGCAAACACTTTTTCACACCACTGTAAGTGTTGCAAAGGTATGGTTGCATTATCTGGCATCTTTGCAGTCATTTTCAGGCTTGTCACATGTGAATGATCATTCCTTATCCCTGTACAGTTACTGTGAGACAACATCTGATGATGCATTGTGCCAATTTCAGTAAAATGTGTAGGAGGCAAAGACATTTTTCATATCATTCAAATGAACTCAAATCTAAAGTAATGGTTTTTTAATTTTTTTTTCTGAGTTAAAGAATAAGGGGGAAAAGAATTTTGTTTCTACACCTCACCCTTTATAAGATATGGGCCTGTGCCTTTAGTTTTCATTTCCTGTTACAGTTTCTACACATTACATATATTACATTTTTAGAGTGAATTCAAGGACTACATCTTAATTTTTTCAATTAATGCAATCCAATAATAATAATAATAATAATAATAATAATAATAATAATAAGAAGAAGAAGAAGAAGAAGAAGAAGAAGAAACTTTTATTTATAGGCACCTTTCATGACACTCCAGGACACCTTACAAGCATTTAGGCACACAAAACATAAAATGACAGGACGCCATCAGTTTGGCCAAAAAATACACAGAGGGTTGATTGCAGGCTTGAAAACCCCCCAAACAATATTAGAGGCATTTAGAGGTGAGATTTAAAACCAGAAAGAGTTTCGGATATCTTCAGGAAGCAGGTTTCATAATTGAGTGGCTGCATAGCTAAAAGCTCGAGACCCTATAGAGGACAAACGCATGTGAGGGAGAACTAAAGTAAATAAAGAAGATGATCTCAGAGTACATGTGGGACTGTATATGGAAAGAAGATTGGACAAATAGGAAAGTGCCAGGTTGTGTAGTGCCTTACAGCTAAGAAGTAAATCTTAAATTCTATGCATTGTTTAACAGGAAGCCAGTCCAAATGTTGAAGGACAGGGGAAATGTGCTCAACCAAAAGCATTCTAGATATGTACAAAGACAAACTCATTATTCCACAAAGCCTGGAAGGAAAAGAGATCCCCATGAGTTACCAAATTATCCCTAGAGAGAAAGATGTACAGTGAAGTCTACTGTTCAATTTTTCTTTTACTAATCAGATTTGAGCTCATTAAGTAATCATGCCATTTAAATTGGTGGGAGGTAACATAACAGATTAAAAAAGCTAAGAGATTCTTAATTAATTTTTTAGTGATTACTAGTAAACAGAATAAAAATGATTAAGGGATAGGTAGGGAAAGTATAGTAACATTTAAACAACTTGTCGAGGTTGTCTTAGTAAAATTAAGTTGGATAATTTCACTTAAACCTATTTACAGGAGACTCCAATATAGAATTTTTACGTTGTATTAAAGATCATAGGTTATATTGCCCTTGAGTCTTATGCCTGTTGTTGGGTTTTATAGTATTTATACAACCAGTAATAGTTAGTGTAGCCATCATGTGCCGAGGTGGGGGGGGTATGAAAATGAATCATGCGTAAATGAACCACATGTAAAATTACATATAAATGAATCATATATAAATGAATCATATATAAATCTTGCTGGGGGGGGGCGGGTATGTTACTGGGGTTAAAAGTTTGATTCTGTATGGATTTATGAAAATGAATCATATGTAATTAAATCACATGTACATGAATTATTAGTACATTAATCATATGTACACTTTCCTGGGTGGGGTGGGAGGGGCTGTTATCGGGGTAAAAAATGTTGATTCTGTATTGATATATCTTGTTGTGTTCTGAAAAGTGTATGAGAATCAATAAAAATTGTTATTAAAAAAAAAAACCTATTGCAATTGCATCTACAAGATGATTAAAATGTGAACTGGTGTAACGCCTTAAATCTGGTTCTGAGTGGTGCTACAGGACGCTGGACGTCGATAGATTTCAAGTGATACTGAAAGATACAGTTAGTACTGGTCAGCAGGTCCAAGCAGATAGTGTAGTAGTTAAGAATTCCACATGAAGATATCATCTCAAGCTAGAGAATACTGTAGCATCCACTGGACTATCACTTGAGTAATTACCACCTTTAATGTGCCAGCAGAAATAAGGAATGGCTCCATTATTGTTTTGTTCCAAGATGGACACCATTCCACTAGTCTCTCTGTTTTCTTCTCTGTCATCTCGGAAAAGATGAACCCAAAAGGTGATGTCAGCCCACTGAAACAAAAACGGTTTAATTCATTTTCTGACTTGAAATAAATCCAATGCATAATTGATGCAGCTCTTGAGATTAACAAAGTCAAGCCATGGGGATCATCGCCATAAATTATGGAGCACAATGTTCATACTGCCTTCAATGCATTGGGAGGATAATGATTAAAGGCACAGCTGATGCTTCAGAAACCATGTAGCCACAATACTGTGGCACATGTACCGATTTACAAAGTCAAACAGCTTGTATTCTCTTGTATCTTGTATCCTATCCTTATTGTATCTTGTATCTTGTATCTTATCCTTATATGACTGTTGGAATCTTTTGTATGAATGTTTTAATGTTCGCGTTGACATCTTTGTATTTATTTATACATAGAATGTGTAGTAATTCAATTTTCAATTCAATTAAATTTTATTTGTATAACACTTTACAATGGACATTGTTTCAAAGCAGCTTTTCGGAAACATATAAACACATGATATAGATTTTAAATGTGTGAATTTATTCCTATTGAGCAAGCCGGTGGTGACAGTGGCGAGGAAAAACTCCCTAAGTTGATGTGAGGAAGAAACCTTGAAAGGAACCAGACTCAGAAGGGAACCCGTCCTCATCTGGGGAACAACGGATAGTGTGGAAGTAAAAGAAAGTTCATTATGGTTTATTTATGAAGTCTGTTTGTCCACTGTTCAAAGGAGACCCGAGTGCAAAACTGCATGTGGTAATTGCAGTCCCAGGGCCTTAGTAGCAACCGTAGTCCCAGCAACCCAGTAAGGATTTGATTAGTGTAACAACATTGCAGTGCATTATCACTCGCTGTCATTCTCCATGAGAAGTTTGGGAATCATGTCATGCTGTTGGCTTCATGCTTGCTTGTGTTTTATCAACATGCTGAATCTCGTATCCTCAACATATTAGATGTTGGTCAGTGGGAGGCTGGTATGGAAACTTGAGACTTGGAGCATGAGATAAGGTGAGCACATTCATTTAACTGCTCGTCAATACATGAACACGGACACCCTGAGGAGGACTGCATTAATCTCTAGTGTGAAATCAATAGTGGAATTACATCTCTGCTGATATCCCATAGTGACAAGTGACCGAGATTAGCACAGCTTCAATATGCATGTTTGGTGCATGCATGCCCAAATGGGTGTTATTTATCTTCTTATAAATGCGCCATAAGTGACATCAGCGTGAAAGCAATATTAACTATATGTGAATAAATACCGCATTTAGTAAGATATTGGCACTGAACTCATTGGCATCTCGCATCACCACATTCACTCATATGTACACACATTTTTGCAAATACCTGATTGTATTGTGTTAGGATTTTTTTTTCTTTAATAGCACCCAGGAAAATCTCATTTGCACTTAGAGAGGTATGTAGGAGTTTTTCTATTTGTTTTATTTGTTAAAGCAAAGCAATTATTAAACCCAGTTATTCCCACCACACAGGTATTTAGCAAAGATTCATTACTTTCAAATGAATCGAGGCTTTTTTTTCCTACTGCATAACTGCCTCCACTATATACAACATGTATTAGTGCAATTGCGCAGTGGTGCTCTAAAGACAATATGTAGCTTTGTCTCCAAATAGGATTGAGTCCAAGGACAGGTGAACGAGGACTTTGGAATAACTCCACTTTCAGTGAAGAGCGATTCTGAAAAATCCATCTCGGTGGAAACAGTTCAAGGTACTGTTGAAGCCTGAATACCTCTTCACTAATATCTTAGTTGAAGATTCGGATTCATTCTTTGCTGTAGAGATTCAACAGCATGAACAGCTTTACAGTATAGAAACTCTGCTAAAAACCTCTGCACGCTATGTCCCAATTTTAAACGATACATTTATACATAAAGAAAAAACAGAACATTCGAATTAAGTTTTGAAGCCAAGACCTTTGCTGATATTAAAAATGGTCTAAAATCTATCGCAAGTGCTAAGGACTTGACTGTTGGGTTGAGCTCTTTGGCTTCAAGTGTGGTTGGTCAGTTTCTTAAATAAAGAAACTGTTCTAATAAAAAGTCTCCCTCACCGGAAACCCTGAATAATCTGGACAGTCTACTACACATTTTATCAATGATTATCATGGCAAAATCAATATTAATTCAGAGAGTGAAGGCTAAGTTACACTGTAATTTTCTTTGGGCCACAGAGATTTTATTTTTGTTCAGTCACTGTCTGAAATCTTCAGATGACAGCTGATACTAAGTCCATCCTTAATCTATCCACGCCTAGATGAAATAATGAAATGGAAACACACACAGTATTTCAGACTCCATTTGCTAGAGAGAGTCAGGGAGTATGAGACCACATCAGTAATCTGTGAGACCTCATCGTGGCTCTAGCAGCTGTGGCCTGATAATCTCAGGGACAAGGCCTTTGGGGCAGAGATGAGTGAAGGATGGGCTTGGTGGAAAAGATAGCCCTTCGTCTTGGCTTTTATTCAAGCCAGGCCTTCCAGTTATTTCTGCAGCAGCTGTCAATAGGCACTATATTATCCTAGTGCCCACCCATGGAGTAACTCTAATTCTTAGAACGAATATAAATAACCTCTTTTCATGCAGCCCATGTTAAATATGTAATCGGTTAGCTTCTCAGAGAGGAAATCTATTTTATTTTTTGCACAAATGAGCTGCCTACACTTAAACATACATATATCATTTATGAACATTACACATCTCAAAAGCTTACAGATTCAAAGCATCTGAACAGCACATGTAAGTTTACTCACAACTAACCTCAACCCTTCAGAAATGTTATCTCCTGAATACATACATGCAAGGTAGGCAAGGCAGGCTGCAGAAATGATCCTTATCCATTTAGACTAAATTCCAGTTTGTCAGGAGGCACATACAGGTGCAAATGCAAGTAAACAGCAACTTTAATGTTAATACTTGCAGACAAATCCAAGTCATAAAACAAGAGTGTAGACAATATACAGGCAGTGGTGATGCGATGAGCAAACAGCCTAAACTAGGCAGTGAAAACTAAACAAGATCTGTAAGTAAGGTAGCCAATCATAATAATACTGCTTGGTAACTACTGCTGAGAAACACAGCGTGTATACTTCACAAGGAGTGTGCACAAGTGTATGTAATCAGTAAAATGGTGAACTTGAACATGACAGTCTCTGTTGCAACTGGGTGTTGTAGTCCATGGTGAACATGTTTGTAGGCCACGTTGTACTCTGGGTAGTGTAGTTGGATGCCATTTTCGGCATTGCTGTGAAACAGTTTGTGAAGATAATGCTAATAGACAAAGGCAAAAGAATAGAAACATTAAAATAACAATAAAACATCACCTTGGAGTCATAACTAATCTGTACGTTAATTATCTTTAAATTAAGTTATCTTAATGTCGTAATTATCTTTACTTAACTTCTTAGTAATGTGTAAGTAAGTAGCTATGAGCTGCCAAAAAAGCTTCTGTATGCCTTGGCATAACTTCTACAAGTCTCTGAACTCTTCTGAAGGGATCAACACTGTTGTTCCAAAGACGTTCCCTCAGCTGCTGTCTTGATGATAGTGTTGCCTAAGATATCATTCTGAAATCTCCCATTGGCATTCAAACAGTTTGAGAAATGGTGACGGTCAAAGCCATAGCATACAACTGAAATATTTTTCCTCAAATTGATATCAAACCATTCAGTGAACCATTGTGCCTTGTGGGAGGGGGTGGAGTCATCCTGGCAGAGACCGCTCCCACCAGGATAGAAGAACGTAATTAATTTGCAGTGATGGAGGTGGACCCAGATAATATATATGTACTGGTGTACATATACCACTAGATGATGACATAAAACATGCCAATTGTGTCATATGTGCATCCCAGTCATGCCAATGCATGCACACACTCCACCCACACACAAACTGTCTGTAATATACTGTAGCATAAAGTAGAGATCACTTTATAAATCACATCCTCAATGACCATGTTCCAGATCTCCATAGTTTTTTGCTGCTTGAGGTCGGTCCCAGAGTCTGTGTGTCTCAGTGAAGAATGTATCCTATTAGGAGAAGAAGCTTCCTCCCTCCTGAGGTTAGTGATAAAGTTAATCTGGATATAAAGCAGCAGCTCTACCTCTCTGAAAAGCACTGTCAGTAAGATGAGATACAGTCGTACACTTTTCTTTATTTAAACCTGTTGTAATTATAAAATGCCGTTTCCATAACCCTGTTGAGCTTGGATACTAGGCTATATGCAACGTTATGACTAGGAAAGAACTATTGTAGTGTAAAATCAGTAAAGCTTGTTTTCTCAGTCTGCATTAAAATATCATTTGCTTTATTGCAACTATTTCACAATGAACACAATGTATATAAACATAACTGATTAATTATAAAATGCCCAGTTAGTGGTAACAGGCAAACATCTATCCATTTTCTATACCGCTTATCCTACTGAGTTGCAAGGAACCTGGAGCCTATCCCAGGGAACATGGAGCACAAGGCAGGCTACACCCTGGACGGGGTGCCAATCAATCACAGGGCACACTCACATACACACTCACACACCCATTCATACACTACAGACACTTTGGACATGCCAATCATGTCTTTGGACTGGAGGATTAGCTATGCAAACATATTATTTATAAATCCAATTCTATCACAGACTGTTATTTTTATCTAGCGGCTAAATTACCATCCTGAATTAACATGCAGGACTACACACATTTGATTTATTACCATGGTTAGTGAGTCAAATGCAAGCTTCTTAACTTCTCAAAAATGTATTATTTACATATTATTCACCATACAGCACAATACAGTGTATTATAATAGATTTTTCTGCTTTATTAATGCTATTAGAATAAATGCAGTGTGGAACGTATCTTTAGGCAGTCACTCAGAGGTGAGTACTGTACTGTAATTGTGGGATAGAAAATGAGACTGATTGAGCCCATTTTTTGGACCCATTCTCTGGGTGAAACACGTTGTTAGCTGCAATACAATGTAGCATACAAGAAAGAGACGATTTAAAAAAAAATAAAAAATGTTAGAATGAATATGCAAATGAGAAATAGGCAAACATTCAAATAAACATCCAAAATAGCCTAGTATATAGAGAACATTTACCTTTATCCAGAGAAACTTAAAAAATTGCTTTATAGTCTCCATCAAATAATAATAATAAAAATCAAATCAAAGCAAACAATGCTAATACACATAGATCAGGGTCTATGAATATTATAGAGATGACAGAAAGTCGTTAGAACAAAAAACTGGTACAGCAACAAAAAAAAATTACAATTTTAAAATAAGTACTCAATTAATAGTCACACTTATTGGCTATAATTGCAAATTTGTTTCAATTTAGCAATTTGGCTTCAACACCAAGGGCGTAACATGGTATAAACATTGGGTGGGATCCAACGAACTCAGGGGGAGGATATGCAAGTGAATGTAACATTACTGATCAAAAACCGGAACTGACATTAGCTTAGCCTACTTCGTGTGTGTGCAAATATCTCAAGTTAATTGATGTTCTTAAGAACAAACCAAGTCATGGTATGATGCCTTCTATACTAAGCTAAGGTTACCTAATATTTAGGTATCTAGTTACTTACTGTCTGAAAAAGGCTTGTGTGTTCTGCTGCACTTTTCTACACTTGGATGCTGTCTCCATTTCTTACAAACTGAGCGGCTAAAATATATCAACAAACTTGTGTTGAATATGGGCGTTACCAAGTGTACATTTGGGGGGGGGGGCACATCTATTTTCCTAACAAACAGAAATATATTAAAAAAGAATAAACATAAATAAATAGCATAGATGAAGAAAAGACAGATCCGTTGGCAGGGTTGATTAAAGGTGGACATATAGAAAATATTTTGTACTCTATATGGGGGGAACAGGTTGGTATTACCTCAACATTGGGAGAGACATGATCCCCCCAAAGAATTCGTGGTTACGCCCATGTTCCACATACATTAAAATGCTGCCAGACTATAAAATATCACTTGATACACAGAAACAGCTGTGATAAGACTTCATCACGTCTACCTTATCCTAAGACATTTATCTGTCAGAATGTAACAACATACTAATGCAATTCAACAACTGAGTTCACACATTCATTATATTAGATAAGTGGGTTGTAAGTGGATTATACTGTAAGTTGTCAGTTTTGTGAAACAGCAATAGAGAGCTATAGTAATAGAAATATAGTTGTAAAAACAGGTGTATTCCTTTGAGACTTATGAAAAAATACATAAACTACTGCCTTATTTCAGAGAATATTATAGCACCTCACAATGTCTACATTAAACATATTTAGTTATGTTTAACAGCCATTAGTTATAATAGCAATAGCAGTTGCACCTCGGTGATATGAAGAGCAGTCAGTGCTGGCAGCTCCAACCAAAACAACCCCCTCACATTCATTTCCTTACAATGGTGCGCATTACATCACTTCTTCATGCTTAGTTATATGAGAGTTCTTATAGGAGGGTTAGGAAAACCACACCAAGCAGGGATATTAGGAGGAAACAGTGGGCACTCGCAGGTTTTCTGCCTGCACTCTGCCATGTCACCTTATCCATCTGTTTCTCCGAGCGCTTATATAATGCATGCCTTGCTTACCCAACCTTTAAGATGTGTTACGTGGGAGAACATGTTTCACACATATAAGGCGTGATCATGATTGACAAGTGGTCTAGGAGAGGAAAGTGGTCTGCCTATAAATCTATAAATACATATGGTATAGAGCCCCTGAGTGACAGGCCTTCCAGATCCATATAAAAAAGTACAGTGTGGCAGCATATGCACAGTTGCTGTGATTGATTCAGCTCAGTCGTGTAACTCTCTGAGGAGGAGAGTGTTCGGATGAGCTAAAAACAGAGATACTGTAAGCATGGTCAGATAACTGCTCTTGAAACAAGTGTTCACAGAAGTCAGAAAAGCAACAGACACATTTGCAATCACACACAAAACACAATCCAATATGGCCCCACATATGCAAAGTATGAAAGGTTATGAAGTTAAAGGTTAGACGCAGGGTAAGTGTGTAAACATTTTCCTCACAGCTTCATTAGAATGAAGTCCCGTAAAGTTAAGAAAAGCACATTGCTCTTGACATTCCTATGAATTTCTCATAAGATCAGGTTGGCAAATTCACACCAAATATGTCTTTTCAACTGTTGCATGAAACCAACAGGTATATTGTGAACCGACATTATAATCTATACAACCCTATATATACAACCCAATTCCAAAACAGTTGGGACAGTATAAAAAATGAAAAAAAAAAAAAAGAGTCATTTGAAAATCCAGTTCACCGTGTAGTATATTGAAAACACATTGTTTGTGAATTTAATATATTCTTGAAAATAAATTACTTTGTGAATTTAATTTATTTATTTTTTTCAATTTACACTGATTTCAAATCTGATGAGTGCAACACACCCCAAAAAAGTTGGGGACAGTTGACTGTGTAACATCACCTTTTCTTTTAATACAGTGCCTCCGGAAAGTATTCACAGCGCTTCACTTTTCCCACATTACTGTATGTTATGTTAAAGCCTTATTCCAAAATGGATTAAATTCATTATTTACATAAAACAACACACTATGCAACACACAATGATGTATAGTCTGTGGGGCTGCTATTTTATTGTATTCCTCTTAACAGTGTTAGACATTACTATCAACTACAATCCAAATTGTTATTTGTAGCAACTTAGTTTCATTTATAATTTAGTTACTATCGCTATAAGCATTTGAATTTAATGACTTTAAAACATTAACGAAGGGTTTCTCTATTGCTTCATTTCTTCATCCAAAACTGAGCTTCATCAATGTCTGAAAAATCTTTCTCATAGCACTAAACAACAAGAGCATGCCATCCCCCCCCCCCACACACACACACTCAGTGAGATAGTGTGAAGACAGTATTTCACTCAGAATGGCCAGGGTAACTGCACTTAAGTGTTGCCTGCTCTCCACACCTGTCTTTGAGATTACGACTTCACAAGGAGTATTAAAACATCAAGCAGACACGTAGCGGATGGTGCGGTTCATTAAACCAATTTCTCCCCAGTATGGGATTCAAGGGCAATCATTCATCTCCATGCTGAGCTCAGTCTGATGAAATGGCACAGATATGAATATAGCCAGAGCTTTCTAGCAGATTCCTCCATCTCAACCCTTCAGTCACTGAAGGACTCTCCAGATCTAACAGCTTCATTTTGTTCAATTTAATCTGTTTGTATACTTTCTAAAAGCTGTCATAGGAGAAGTTATATACTGTATATAAAGCATTATACTATAAAGGCTACACTAATTATGTTTTTATATAATTAATTAATTTAAATAGCTGAGTGATCTCACTGGCATTTTTTTTTTCTTATGAGGGAAATATGTATTTCGAATGGAGTTGTTCGGAAACCTGGGAGGCTAAAGCACCCATGGGAAATCATGTCCATTCCCCAGCCCAGGGAGAAAAAGTAGTGGTTATATATGGAGAACGGCCATCATTGTGACTGTATGCATAATTAATGTTGTGTCTGCACAACGTCAGTGTTACGTTATGTATGTATATCTGAGTCAATTTTTGCCTATGGATCTATGAGTGATTATTTGCATGTGTGTGTGTGTGTGTGTGTGTGTGTGATAGAGAGAGTGAGAGAGAGAAGAGAGAGAGAGAGAGAGAGAGAGAGAGAGAGAGAGAGAGAGAGAATGAATATGTGAGAATGTGTACACACAAGATTAAACTGTATTGTTCTAACTGCACAGGTTGGCTCTGAGAGCTAAAAAAAGAGAATATAGATACAGTTTTATTTGGATGTCCATTAATGTGTTGATTATGGTGTCATAAAAATTTATATCCTAAAACGTGTTGCAATTTCAGCTGTTCTGTATTCATATTCCGTTATGTTCTTTACATCTTTCAACAAGTAGTAAGCACATAAAATATGCATAAACATAACAGACCGAAGTCATTTTACAGGTTCAAACCTTTCTGTCTTATCACTCTGAATCCCATTTATGCAAACTTTACGCTACATATAGAGTCAAAGCACCATCAGAATTTGAAAGACATTCACAAATAGAACTATTTGTTCATGCACAATAAAAGCATTTTTTTTATTGTTTGATTATACATTTTCACCGAATGTTGCTGGACTATGAGATAGCAGCTGAAAGACATTCCTTACACTCATGCACAAATATCCAAGCAACCCCACTTCTAAAAAGTAAGAAAGGAACATTCCCCTGTTCGCATCACACACACACATGGCAACTTTAATATTCTACTTGACAATACAGTAGTAATTTATAACCCACCAACCATTCTCAAACATATTTATTTTTTTAAAACCAGAGTTGTTTACAATGAGCACTTTTTTTTTTTTACCACCTTTAATTGTAGCAGCCTGGTCTCAAAGAACTAAACCCGAGTCTGGGGATGGACACACTAACTGTTGTCATGGATATCCTGGAGGCTACTCTGGACTACAACTCCCATGTTAATCCATGATTGAAATATCTTTTGGTGGCTGTGGATCAGGTGGTAGAGCAGGTTGTCCACTAATAGGGTTGGCGGTTCGATTCCCGGGCCAATGACTCCACATACTGAAGTGTCCTTGGGCAAGACACTGAACCCCAAGTTGCTCCCGATGGCAAGTTAGCGCCTTGCATGGCAGCTCTGCTACCATTGGTTTGTGAGTGTGTATATGAATGGGTGAATGAGACACAGTGTAAAGCGCTTTGTAAAACCTACAAGGTTAAGGCTAGTTAAGGTTAAAAAAGCGCTATATAAGCGCAGACCATTTACCATTTACTAAACCTAATCTTGACCATATCTTTATAAATTGTCCATTTGTGAAGATTTAAACATTTAATTTCACTAAAACAGCATACTACCTGCAAAATAGAACCACTTCTTACTTCACTCATATTGATGATCATTGATTGATGATCATCATATTGATGATCATTCACACCTGCATCTAAAGTCCCATGATCCTCAGCCCTCAACCTCATTTACATAACCTCTAGTCAAGCACCTATCCCCACTCAAAGTCAACGGATTACTAATGGAAATCAACTGTTGCAACACACTACTCCCTTTAAATAACCCAGACTCTCAGTGAATTCTCAATCTTCAAAGCACTTACAACCTAGTTCAAATCAGTGCGTGAAGATGGCCTTCAGTACAACCTCAGGTCATTAAGAATACCTGGTAATGCCATATGCTGTGGTAAATAGTCTCTCAGTCTTCAAGGCATTCAATAACAATCTAATCAGAAACATCATTGGAAAATTCATGAGGACATTGCAATACTTCAACTCCCTAACCCAGCACATCCAAAATCTCTTTTCTCAGTTCAATCACAAGTCAGGAGGGTGTTGTCGTGGACCAAACCAAGGTGCAAGTAATAGCTGTGTTACCCACTCCCAAAGCATCAAAGACTTCCTAGGGATTCCTAGGCTTTGAAGATTCCTACCAAAGATTCACCCAATATTTGAGCATCATTGCAACCGTTCTCAAGTCAGTCCTTGAGAGAGGATCCTTAGCCAAGCATATAATGCATTCAACACCATAAAATAAGCTTTTCATCTATTCTAAAATACCCATATTTACCATTTGTAGTAGAATTTAACAGAAAGTGCTTTGAGTAATCTTACTCACAGGTGCAGTAAAAGCTGTTTTATTTTAGTTATATGGTCATAGACCTGCATGTTGATCACAATGTTTGTCTTTTAAAACCATTGTATGATAATATCATAACTAATATTCTCTTCTCTCAGCTATTTTTTCCACAGGTGATGGTCCCACACATATATCCTAAAAATGTGTGTCTCCTAATGCCCAAGACTCTATTTGCTTCTATGAATATTACTTGACACTGTAGACATGTACTTTCGAAGAACTGTTGCTGTAATCCTGCGCTCATGCCTGATCTCTTATTCATATTATGACCATAACAGGCATCCTTTCAACACATTAAGAATTGTTTGCCTTTTCTCTTTACAACTATATATATATATATATATATATCCCATAGCATACTTCTCAAATAAACTCACACACAGAGAAATAAACTACAGTGTCAGTATAATTAAGACTAAAAGAGGGGAATAATGTCATTAGAGAGACAAACATCCTTTTTTAATTTACAATGATTGCAAGAACCTCAAATACCTTACAATAGCAAAAGAAACTTACCCCAAAATAATATTTCACAATTTCATATCATTCAGGTTCCAAAAATGTCAAATGCTGTCTCGCACATGTAGCCAACTGATCCTAAAACTACCACAAAAGACACCATCTTGCCAGAGTCTTTCGTTGTCACTGCCATCATTTGGGACTTTGACTGCTACAATCACCTGGGTACTCTGAGCTCACCTGGCTCCTTCCTAACACCCTCCAAAAAAGGTCTATCTTTTTTGCCCAAAACTCTATTCGTTCAATTAATAAACTTACTTATATACTGTATACCTGTATCTTCGAAGAACTGTTGCTGTAATCCTGCACTCATACCTGATCTCTTATTCATATTGTGATCACAACAGGCATGATGATCATAACACATTAAGTATTGTTTGCCTTTTCTCTTGTCAAATGTATATTTTGAAGTGCACAATCAATAATAAATTGAATTAAAATATATTTTTAATTCATTCTACCTCATTTGGCCAAATGTTTGATCACACCTTCTCCATGAAATACACAGGAAAACATACACAGGCATGCGGTTAGGTAGTGACTCATAAGGTGGGAAGAACGACTACGTGAACAGAGTGAGATGCCAAGCACCCACAAATGATCTGAGTTGTTTGGCCTGTTTCTGTACCCATTTTCTTACCTCAGTTTTTAGCCTGCACATGCACCAATCAGCCATAAACAAAACAGCTTTTACCTGTCAAGGCATGGACTCCACAAGATCGCCTTAGGTGTGCTGTAGTATCTGGCACCAAGACATTAGCAGCAAGCAGATCCTTTAAGTCCTGTAATTTGTGAGATGGATCGGACTTGTTTGTCCAAAACATCCCACAGATGCTTGACTGTATTGAAATTCTGGTAATTTAGAGGCCAAGTCAACACACGTTGTGATGTTTCTCAAAGCATTCAGGTTGCAGGTTATCCTGCTGAAAGAGGCCACTGCTGTTAGGTTATACCGTTGCCATGAAGGGGTCTGCAATGTTTAGGTAAGTGGTACATGCTTTTAAAGTAACATCGACATGAATGCAGAGACCCAGTGTTTCCCATCAGAACATTGCCCAGAGCATCACACTTCCTCCACCAACTTTGCTTTCATAATGCATCCTGGTGCCATCTCTTTCCTAGGCAAGCGACACACACGCACCCAGTCATCTACATGACGTAAAAGAAAACATGATTCATCAGACCATGCCACATTCTTCCATTGCTCCATGGTCTAGTTCTGATCCTCAAGTGCCCATTGTTGGTACTTGCGGTGATGGACAGGTGTCAACATGGGCATGAACTGTTTCAGCAGTTTGTGCTACAGTAGGACTTCTATGAAATCAGAACAAACGGGTTAGCCTTCACTCCCCACGTGCATCAGTGAGTCTTGGGTGCCCATGACTGACACCGGTTCACTGGTTGTCCTTCCTTGGACCACTTTAGGTAGATACTAACCACTGCATTCCGGGAACACTCTGAACAACCTGCTGTTTTGGAGATGCTCTGACCCAGTTGTCTAGCCATGTCAGTTTGGCCTACAGTAGCACTTCTATGAAATCAGACCAGACAGGCTAGCCTTCAATTTCAGAAACTGACTGTTCACTTGCTGCCTAATATATGCAGTATGCAGACATTTTCAACATGAGATGCAGAAACACTTGGCTTTCCTGCTTTGGAAGTTTGGAAGAATTGTTTTTAAAACAGTGTTCACTGAATGCACCAAATATGGTCCACAGACAGAGCAGCTGTGCTAAGTTTTTGAAAAGTTTTGGGGGAAAAAACAAACATATTCATTGTATTTAAAAAGAAATTGTATTTGTTGGAGATGTCACACAGAATAAGGGACCTTGGGATTGTCAGACAGGTTCACTAAAGCCAAGTATATATAACCCTTTTCAAGACATAGATAACCATGAACCTTGAACGGTTTGCTCATAATTTCTCACATTTTAGTTCAAATAGAGATGTCACTTTGCTTTAAGGCATTATGAGTACGCATAAAAAAGCATAAATGTGCCATACACCCACTCCGCACATACTGTCAGTGCAGGGATGTAGCTCATTAAAAGCCATAGACATCGGCAGATAGTTGCACAGTACAAATATTCTTCTGTTGTCCATGTGGGAGGAATGCTACATAATTCTCTATAGGTCTGCAGAGATCAAAGCTTTGAATTGAAAAAAATAATAATAATAATTAATGAAATCTTTTTGGCCTGAAGGCTTTTCCTGTGTTTATTTATGCCCCTCTCCTAATTCCAGAGGCCATTTGTTGTTGAATCTTTGATTTCACCATTGTTAGTTTGGCCTATTTAGTCCTTTAAAAGTCAAAAATAACACTTTTTACTTGAATACTCTCTTTGAATTCAACTGAAATTAATTACAGTGGAATTCTTTGGAGTTTTCCTATATACTTCTTACAAACTAAATCACTGTCACGATTCTAAGGACTCTGGACTCCATTTCCCATCAGCCACCGCAAGTCACATGGTTTTCTGCACCTGATTCATGTTTTGGTTAATGAGCACTGGGGTGTATATATAGTTGGGTTTTGCACTTAGTCTTTGTCTTTCGTTAAATGTGTAATTGTGTTTAGACTCCTGTTTCTGTGTTCCTCGGTGTTTTGTTTCATGCTCGTGTTTTCATGTATCAGTCCTAGTGCTAGTTTAATGCTTCTGTGT
>JAFFST010044810.1:30378-44261 GCA_022414735.1 Noturus placidus | reverse complement strand
AGGTTCCCCGTGACCCTGAAAAGGAGTAAGCGGTTGAAGATGGATGGATGGATGGATGGATGGATGTTCAGGGGTGATTTAAAATTCCTATGAGAATTCCTATGCTATGAGCAGAGATGGACGGTACTTTCGTAATGGCATTTTGTTGCTATATTATTACTTAAATTAAATACTTGTATTCTTATTGTATTCATTTCTGTATATTTTTATTTAGATCCTAAAAGTTCTCATTACAAATCTCGGAGATCACTTTTTCTCTCAACCAGTCAATGGCTTAATTTCACTAGTTAAAAACATTTCCTTTTGACTTTTAAATACTTGACTATATAAAAGTAGCAACTTTTTGACTCACAACTAAATAAATTATTTGACTCGATACGTCCCCTTTGAGTTGAGGAAGATTTTGACTCATAGCATACTATCTATACTTTCATTTAAGTATAATTTTCAGTACTTTTTCCACCCCTGGCTATGAGAAAGATGAAAAATCTCTCTATTGGAGACATACTTGACTGCTGCTGGAATTGTCAAGACACCTATGTTTTTTCACCGTGAAAAAAACTGCACTGCTTGTTCTTTGCTATTTAACTTATTACAGTTATCAATTATGGGCTAACTCACAGCAGACCAGGAGCCACTAAAGATGTACCCAGACTTATGGATTAACTCTGATGGAACAAAATGAATTGCTATTCACTTTGGCTTGTGTCGAGTTGCTCATGAAGAATCAGAAGGTTATAATGATGATTTACAACCATGAAATATTCAGGCTCAATTTTACATGCTAAAGGCTATTACATGACTACAAGGTCTGGCATATATCATTCAGCCTTGAACAAAGGTGGACTGGCAGGTTGAGTCTGTTAATGGGTGTAAATGTGACTTGGCAGTAAGTGAATTCACCACCACCATTACTCAAACACTTGACATGTGTAATTATAGGGTGATTTTACATGAGAATAGCTCAGAAATGTATGACTAAACTCAGTGTTACATTGAAAAGTGTTAGCAGGTGGGGGCATGGTTTAACAGTGAAATGCACTGACAGAGAGGGGGTTTTGTGTAATGAATGATGTGGCACATCTAAACCTTGTTCAGCCTACCTACAGACAGATCTCTCTTCCTATGTCTTGACAGTCAGTGTGAGCTGACCAACCATAAAAGTTATGTTTTTATTGTATGTTACTGTCTGTTGACTGTTCAGGTATACTCTTACTCTGGGTCTGCTGTGTTCTGTGAATTGTTTTTGCTCTGAAGAAGCACTGAGTACTACTTTTCACCCCATTACTTTCAATAACAACTGGGGAGTTCATCTAATTTGGTTGAGTTGAGACTGACTACAAAATTTGCACAGACTACACTATTTTCAGATCATAAATCAATCTATACTATTTTTTTTTAACTTTTGATTCTTCAAGGGGGAAAAAACCACTGCAAATTAACATTTATAATTAATATTTGATCTTCAAGCATTCAAAAGGTTTAATTAATGATAAAATTCTGGGCATTCTTGCATTACCCACAATGCTATGTGACTACCTGCTGTTAGTGGTGCCAGTGGGATTTAGCCCATGTGTAGCAGCTCTTTAGTCTTTCAGTCTGTCCAGCACTGTCACCTCTTCATCTATACACTCTGCTCAAACAGATAAAGTTCCAAAGCTTCAACTTTTATGCCAATCCTGACATCCTTGATCGACACCTTTGCTCTTGTCATTTTGTAGATTGCGAACTAGCTGAGCCAAGTCTCTTCTGTAACTCAGCACAACTGTGTTGTATTGCTGCATTGCATTCTCCAACTGTGAGTCCATGGTTTGCTGTCTCCACTATTTTCACATTCGATTTCTCAGTAACATGACACTGAACGTTACTGAAAATGATGAATGAGAAAAGAAGCGTTTCCTTTTTTATAAAGGATGTAAGAGCAAAATCTAAGCATTATTGCTTGCGTGTGATATTGTTGAAACACCGTTGGAACTCAGCCAGCAATTAGAACCTCTAACTTCTCCTGGAAATACAGACAATACAGCATCAACCAACAAATTAGCACAAGATTCACCAAGCACATCATAAATATTTTCATATAAACTTATTTAATGTGTTTCAGGTTGTTTCTCTTTAAGTGAAGTTTACTGGAATCATATTATCTTACCTACATTTATTTTAATGCTGTTATTTCACTTAAAAGATTAATGCTGCGTTTACACAGGCCTCGACTGGCACCCCGTCCCCTGTGCTCGATGCTCACTGGGATAGGCTCCAGGTTCCCCGTGATCTAGTAGGATAAGCGGTATAGAAGATGGATGGATGGCTGGATGGATTTACAAACGCCTCCTTGTTTCTTTGTAATGGAATTGTGTAGACTTCCTTTTACTCGCCTACACACTCATCAGTGGGGCTTACACGATGAACAGACCGCACATTAACACACAGAACAGACTGCAGCATGAAAGAACAAGATGATATCACCTACATAAAAGCAAAAAAAAAGATTTATAGAGAACAAATGAGAGTGAGTTCCATGTCCTCCAAGACTCATATATGGTAAACATAGATTTAATCTATAGGATATTTTACAAAAGAGAAAAATGACATACGCCGCTGCATCATGCAGATGCTGTGCACATCAATAAAGCTTTATTGTTAGTTTCTAGGCTGATTAACTGAAGCCCTTAAAACACTGGCACAGTAAAAGATTTATGAATGTCTCAGTTACAAACTTTGGATATAACGACAGCAAAATGGCATTGGCTATTTGTCCTCACATAGCACTAATCACATAGCAGTTCTGATTAATAATTTGATTTTAAAATTACATTCATCAATGAATAAATAAATCCAGCAACGACATATGTAAGTATTTTTCATTTAGCTCCCTTTTAATTTATTCTCAATACAATATAGATTTTTACAACCAGCGTTATAAAAGAGCCAAAAATCAATTTTATGTGTGTCCCTGTTGTTAAACTATATTTATTGTTAGCTTAATGAAGTTTTTCTGAGGAGCACTCAAACACTGTAAATGTAATTATTTACTGTATAGCAGGAGGGTGTTTATACTGACAGCTACATTTTAGCTGTAATTTCAGTTTTCCAGATTGTTTCTATTAATTATTATTATTTATTTTTTTTTAAATGTGGAGCTGAACCACAGCAACTCAATAAAAATGAAACCATGTTGTTTCTCAGTGTCTGAAATACCCAGATCACCCATAACATTAAAACCACTAGTCTAATATCGTATACAGTCAGGGCCAAAGGTTTGCGATCACTTTACATATATAATATTTAGTATAGTGATCGCAAACTTTTGGCCATGATTGTAGGTCCATCTTGTGATGCAAAAACAGCTCTGACCTGTAGAGGTATGGAATCTACAAGACCTCTGAAGGTGTGCTGTGGTATCTGGCACCAAGACATTGCAGCAGATCCTTTAATTCCTGTAAGTTGTGAGTTGGGTTGATGTGTTTGTAGAGCACATTCCACGGATACTCGATCGGATTGAGATCTGGGGAAGTTGGAGGCGAAGTCAACACCTTGAACTCTTTGTCAAGTTCCTCAAACCATTCCTGAACAATTTTTGCAGTATGGCAGGGTGCATTACCCTGCTGAAAGAGGTCACTGCCATTAGGAAATACCATTGCCATGAAGGGGTGTACTTGGTCTGCAACAATGTTTAAGTAGGTGTCAAAGTAACATCCACATGAATCCAGGACCCAGTGTTTCCCAGCAGAACATCACACTTCCTCCACCGACTTGCCATCTTCCCATAGGGCATCCTGGTGCTATCTTTTCCCCAGGTAAGTGACGCACACTCACCCAGACGTCCACATGATGTAAAAGTAAACATCATTCATCAGACCAGGCCACCTTCTTCCATTGCTCCACTAATGCTCGCATACCCATTGCAGATGTTTTCAGCTTTAGACAGGGGTCAGCATGGGCACTCTGACCAGTCTGCACCTATTCAGCCCCATACGCAGCAAGCTGTGATGCACTGTGTGTTCTGACACCTTTCTATCAAAGCCAGCATTAACTTTATCTGCAATTTGTGCTACAGTAGCTCTTCTGTGGGACTGGACCAGATTGGCTAACCTTCACTCCTCATGGGCATCAGTGAGCCTTGGTTGCCCTTGACCCTGTCATCGGTTCACCAGTTGTCCTTCCTTGGACCACTTTTGGCAGGCACTAAAAACTACATACCGTGAACACCCCACATGAGCTTCCGTTTTGGAGATGCTCTGTTCCAGTCGTTTAGCCATCACAAGCTCATGTAATAGTCACTCAGATTCTTACACTTGCCCAGTTTCCCTGCTTCCAACACATCAACTTTGAAAACTGACAGTTCATTCGCTGCTTAATATATCCCACCCTTTGACAGGTGCCATTTTAACAAGATAATCAATGTTATTCATGTCACAGGTCAGTGGATTTAATGTTACAGCTGATCGGTGTATGTCATCTGTACAATCTGTTTTCAAGTCACCTATCACCATCTATTCATTCACAAAATGCTTGGTTTGGACTGTCCTTTCGTCCTCAAGCATTTACAGACCTTTTAATAGCCAGAGAACCATGTTGTTGTTTTTTTTTTATGAGATCTTTCAAATTGACCATTATGATGAGTCTCCACCTAAAGATCATGCATGCAAAAATGTCATACTGATAGAGGCATGCTTCATAGTAAGCTGTTAATGTATTGATATGACAATATATCTGTATGATATGACTCATTGCTCATTTTTGTTCAGAGAAAGTATTTTTTTCACCTAAATGCACTGGACTGACGTTTCTTCTAATGAAGGTAACTATTAAAACACACCTCTATAAAATGTTTCTGTAATGCATTAAACTCAATCTCAAAACTGCTCTACTGGATTTACTTTCATGATATACTGTAGTGTCTGAATTCAAAGGAACTACATCAGCTGTAATGCCTACTTAACAGCTGGCTTTATGCAAGTTCACACCCCTGGATTACTGTTTGATGTCCTTACTGTACATGTTTCCTGGGCTGCCCGTACCACTAATGAGTAATTCGGTGTCATTAACCTTTTGGTGTGAACACTCAAGTTAAATGTCAAGATTTCTCTGAATATTAGGTTAAAAGGATAGTGATACTAGAGCCGCACTTTTAGCAGCAATCCATGTTCTCTCTGGGCATCTGCTTGTGTGTTATTAAAAGAAACTGCATGTTTAATTGGCAGGCTTGCATACACACCAGACCAAAGAATCTTAAGATTTTAGCTACACCCTTAAATTACAAGCACAAAATAAGACTGTCAAAGGAATGAGGTTACCCAGATGAGGACGGGTTCAATTCTGAGACTTGTTCCTCTTAAGGTTTCTTCCTCGTACCATCTTAGGGAGTTTTTAGTTGTAACCGTCACCACCGGCTTGCTTAATTGGGATAAATTTACACATTTAAAATCTGTATCCTGTGTTTATATGTTTCTGTAAAGCTGCTTTGAGACAATGGTGGCTTAGTGGTTAGCACGTTCGCCTCACACCTCCAGGGTCGGGGGTTTGATTCACACCGTGGTCCTGTATGTGCGGAGTTTGTATGTTCTCCCCGTGCTGCGGGGGTTTCCTCCGGGTACTCTGGTTTCCTCCCCCAGTCCAAAGACATGGCTGATTGGCATGTCGAAAGTATCCATAGTGTATGAATGGGTGTGTGAATGTGTATGTGTTTGTGCCCTGTGATGGATTGGCACCCTGTCCAGTGTGTACCCTGCCTTGTGCCCCAAGGTTTCCCTGTGATCCTGAAGGAAGGATAAAGGGTATAGAAGATGGATGTATGGTTGGTCTCTTAGAGACAATGTCCATTGTAAAAAGCATTATACAAATTGAATTGAATGCTTTTGTGGTATTAGGCATTAGAGGATAAAAACATTACTGTTGCTGCTCACATCTTTCTATAATTATATATAGAAACAACACCTTATTCCACAGTGGTCTGACTTTGCTCTGCCACTATAGATTTTAACACAGCTCTCATAAAAGTAATAAAGCAAATGTCAAAAAAATAGTTATGGATGAAGATCATACAGTAAGCGTATAGTGATTGTGCAGCAGTAATTACTGTAAGGAAGACAGCAACATGGACATGGATTAAAAGCCAATTTCTTCACTGGTGAGGGTGAAGAATAAAAATGTATTGTTGCACACTTCAAACACAAATTGAGAAGAGGTGAAGAGAAAGGGAGGAGAAGAAAAACACAATCGAAAAGCTTCACAATCTTGTGAAAATTTAATGTGGTTGCCTCCTCTGTGACTGTGAGTGAAGACAGAATGTCAACTCAAGACATTTCATTGTCTGTCTTCAGAGATTTCACCCTCTTTCTTTATGTCATGTAAAGATCTCATTGAACTCATTCATAGTGATTCTGTTAGATAAATACAAGGGCTAGACACAGACACACTGCTTCCCTAGAGAAACTGATGCAAACACATTTCCAACTTGGCCCTTATGGAACTTAATTTAACTGATAATTTTCAAGGTAAGAACATTGGCCTCTTCTCAATGCTGTAGTTACACTACAGTGTAAGAGAAAAATTCATCAGCAAACACGGGTACATATGCAATATTAACCCTTTGAAGTCTTAAATTTTTTTTAAACATTTTGCCATAGATTTTATTTTGCTGTATTAAACCACCTTAAAAATTTTAACTTGAGTGTTTGGTATATATTTTTTTTCAGCACAATTTCAGCTTTAAAAATACTTTATTTATTTATTTTTTTAATCTAAGATACCGTATTGATGTAAATGCTTCCACAACTTACAAAAAAGATAAAAATGCCAATTACAAACTCATTTTTTAATTTAATTAATTAAGAAAACTGGCTAAATTCAATGTTTTTTTAAAGGCATTTTTTTTTCAAACACCATAAATGCAAGATAGAGACTTGAAAAACAAATAAGTCTATTGAACTATTAACAAATAAATCAGATTAGTCACAGGTGTTTTTTTTCAGTCTGGTCAGTCCTTCCTTTTATCAGTCTGGTCAGTCTGCCATAAATACAAAATATCCATCCATCCATCTTCTATACCGCTTATCCTTTTCAGGGTCATGGGGAAACCTGGACCCTATCCCAGGGAGCATGGGGCACAAGGCGGGGTACACCCTGGACAGGGTTCCAGTCCATCACAGGACACAATCATATACACATTCACACAACCATTCATACACTATGGACACTTTGGACATGCCAAATGAGCCTACCATGCATGTCTTTGGACTCGGGGAGGAAACCAGAGTACCTGGAGGAAACCCCCGCAGCACGGGGAGAACATATCACTTGATATCACTTTGCTTGTATCTCTCATTTGTAAGTCGCTTTGGATAAAAGCGTCTGCTAAGTGAATCAATGTAAATGTAAACATGCAAACTCTGCACACACAGGGTCACAGTGTGAATCGAACCCCCAACCCTGGAGGTGTGAGGCAAACGTGCTAACCACTAATCCACCGTGCGCCCTAAATACAAAATATAAACGTAAAAATGAGAAACAGGAAACCCTAGTGAACTATTTACAAGTAAAACAGATCAGTCGTAGGCGTTTTTTCCCAGTCTTTGCAGTACTCCAACATCAGTGTCATTTTAACGGTGCCATTTTATTTTTAAAAGCAGTTCCTGTCCACAAAGAGGCTCAGTACCACATCACAAGCCTTGTGCATCAGCACTGTATAGACATAAGAATATAGAAAAATGTATAAACAAATTAGTCAAACCTTAAATCTCTTATTTAAAGGCTTGAAGCTGAGGCAGGGCCTTAAAGCCAATATGACAAAGTAACCTTGGTGAACCTCACCTCCTTGTATTTGTTTATGGGCTTTGAGATTGACACTTTATTTGAGGTCTATAAATGCAGCAAACACGCTTGAGTCATAACATCAAAAGTGATACATTGTGATTAAACATGATTGTTTTGATTCATGGGTAAAAGATGAGACAGGTCACTGGCAGCAAAAAACGTTAATTCAAGAGCTGTAGAGATAGAAAGATGAGCACCGCCGACCGTAAAAGGTAAACTAGCTAATTGCCTAGAGCAGCGCTAGAGACAATGTGCTGTACCAAAACTTGATCGCAGTCATTTTACCAACCTCTCTGTGTGCACTCTGGACATTTTTAAAATAATGAGGAATTTATCAGTGATGCTATTATTCTGCCATGCTTCTGCCCCTTACAAGCCTCACTAGCTTACTTACTAATAGAGAAATCTAGGTTTTATATAAATGCCACAAAATGCAGCAACTGTGTTTATAGTTTTAGTGCCACTGACTATATGTTAAATATATTTTGCACCTATTATGTGTTTGTTTGAGTGCGTTTGTGTGTGAAAATGAAAAACATAGAAAATAGCCTAGTTTATAACCTACAGTGGGACCACACTGTTATAGTATCAGTCACTCCATGTACAAAGTGTCTAATATGTTTTGTTAAATGGTCTGCACTTATATAGCGCTTTTATCCAAAGTGTTTAAACTGGTTCTCTTTCACCCATTCACACACACTCTCACACACCAATGGTAGCAGAGCTGCCATGCAAGGCGCTAACTTGCCATTGAGAGCAACTTAGGGTTCAGTGTCTTGCCCAAGGACACTTCAGTATGTGGAGTCACGTGGGCCGGGAATCGAACTGCCAACCCTACGATTAGTGGACAACCCGCTGTTCCACCTGATCTACAGCCGTCCCGTTTTATTGTTTTAATGTTTTAATGTACTTTTCTGTCCACAAGCTTCAGAACCTTGAATAATGCAATCTTATTGGCTACGTCTATCACTTTAGATCACTGAAACACATCGAGTTTCAGCATTTTTGAGCAAGGAACTGATTTCAATCACTTGATTGAAAAGTAGTACACAGCATCATATCTATAAAAAATGTATTAACCACTTTGTTTACAGCAGTTATATGTGAATAAATTGGATACTCATGAGTTGCCCATACACTATTGGAAAATGTTATGACTGCCAGTTAAACAGTCTCCTCCTGTGGTTGTAGAACAGTGGTCACAAACACTCTTCCTTGAGATCAACCTTCCTGCAGGTTTCATCTCCAACCAAAATCTAACACATCTGTTTTAGCTGATCAAGAACTTCTTAAGGCCATGATTAGATGGTCAGGTGGGCACAATTATGGCTGGAGCTAAAGGATGTGTCCGAATATCCCTACTACCCTGCCAAAGGAGTAGTATGTCAGAATTCTCACTATTCATAAAACAGTAGGTGAGAAATACCCAGATGACCAACTGCTTCTGCAGAGATATATGTATTATACACAATGGATACTGTGCTGTCCCATAAGGCAATGGGACAGGAATGAAAAAGCTGTCAGAATCAAAAATGGTGGAAGGCAGTGCGTTGGCTCTTTCGAAGTTGTAGGTCACATGACAATGCCAACATTGGCAGATGTAGTAAGTCCGGATTGTAATCATGCTACCCACATATACTGATCAGTATGTACTGTGTCAACGACTGAGCAGTAAGTACTCAATCGAATGCAGCAGGTCCTGTTATAGCACGTGATTTCGGATGCAGGGATAGTCTTCAGATAGTCTTCAGAACATGGTTGGTGACCACTGATGTAGACAATTCTTGGCCGCATTTAGGTCTAAAACATACCAGACTCTTTAGTGAAAACTAGTGCTCTGCTTTTGCGAGACTTTTTGCTGTGTAACTATGGTTGTATTTCTTGACATTGATCAGAAGAGCAGAAGTGCTTTATGTGGTTTCTAGAGCCACACAAAAAACTCAACCCTGCTCTTTAACTCAGTATTGTGTAAATAGACTTTTCAAGACTTCTCCACAGCAAGGCACACAGGGTCTCTTCACCTCAACATGCAACATCTTCCGTGCTGTTCCCCAGGAGACAAAATGAAACAAGGATCCTGTGTGTGAGGGAAAGGAGGACAAGTCTCTCTCTCAGATTAATGAACGGCTGTCCGGCTGACAGGAAAGGGTCTGGTTAGCAGCTCCAGAGTGCAGAATGCAGCTCTCTAAATCAGCTCATAAAAGTGTCTAGCAGCAATGCACTTAAAGCAGCAGTAGACTGCTGGCCTTCTCATGGGTTAACTACAATCCATGCCAACCTGCCAGGATGCAGAGAAAGTGCTGTCTTGAAATGCAGACTACATTATGAAGGCCACTCTTATGTCGCCCTGGAGTTTTGAAGCTAAACTGCAAAGAAATCTATCTGCGCATTTGAATATAGGTACATTTACTGTATATTATGTCTCATTATGAGATCACAGTAAGACAAACATTAGACTATTCCTTTCTTTCATTCTTGAAATTGTCTTGTTAGATTGGCAGATAATTCTTCTCATTTTAAGCATTTATTTTTTACAAAGAAGCAAAATGAACAAGACAATTTCAAGCTTTAGATTAGTAAAAGTGTCTACAAATAAACACAATCTTCTTCTATTTGTATTTAGTATAATATTACAATGAGAGCTATTAGATCAATTCAACAATATTTTTGCAATGTAGGATTTAGTTTATGATCACATGAATTAAATTAGTTCTCTTCCCTAGAAATAATAATAATAAAAAATTACATCTCAAACAAAATCAACAGTCAACTTAGTGCGTAAAAGAAAATTTCTTGTAAGAAAAGAAATGTTTCATACAGCATATGTGTTGTGCGGTTACCCTCAGTAATGGCATTCTATATGTCATCACTCATGGGAGTCAGTAACAGCAACTTTCTCCTCCTACACCGAGCAGCAGACAAGAAGGTTAAGGGGCTGTCTTAATTGTCTTAATGTGCTCAGTAGGGAGGGTTGGATTGGAGGAGGATGAAGAAGGCAACGACTTTCTCTTGAGCAGGGTAATGGCTGCCATTACGATGCTGCAAACCATGGCCATCCATCAACCCAGATGCAGGGCCGCTGGAGGGAAGATCACCAGCCACTGTAATGGAGAGAGTGTCCTCTCCACACTGAGATGCTTCCCCTCGATTTACCCCATCAGCTCACAACAGGAACAACGTAGTTCCTCTTTTGATGGATGCATGTCAACAGATCAAAGGCATTGGCCTGTGTATGACGTATAGCAGTGAGGGGCTTTTCCCCCACATATAGTAATATGTGTGCGGAGTTTGCATGTTCTCCCCGTGTGTCGGGGGTTTCCTCCGGGTACTCCGGTTTCCTCCCCCAGTCCAAAGACATGCATGTTAGGCTGATTGGCATGTCTAAAGTGTCCGTAGTGTATGAATGTGTGTGTGAGTGTGTATGTGATTGTGCCCTGCGATGGACTGGCACCCTGTCCAGGGTGTACCCCGCCTTGTGCCTGATGCTCCCTGGGATAGGCTCCAGGTTCCCCCGTGACCCCGAAAAGGAGTAAGCGGTTGACGATGGATGGATGGATGGATGGATGGTAATATGAGACTGTTTGTAGCAGCCAATTCTGAATATGTGGAATGTTGCCTTGTTGAGCATATTTAAACATGTTTATAATAAAATAATGTTTGACGTGATTTAAGTAAGGAATAAAACACAACTGGGTGTGCTTTTATAAGAAAATAATCAACAACAGGGTGGTATGAGGCAGCCTGTTTAATTATACACTGAATTAAGTGTTTTACTGCTTTTATACCTCAGCAATTGGTCAATGGGTTAATGTTTTATTAACATATACAGTTCAGTTTAATGCCCCAAAACAATTCCTGTTATCACTTAAATTTCCCCACCAGTCGTTCTATTTTTCGTTCTTATAAACTTATAAAATAAAATGCAACCACAATTTTTTTAATTTTTTGGAAAATTTGAAGTTTAAAGGGTTGACATTGGAGACTCCTTCCAAAAAAGAACATCTCCTTACAGCAAGCTTCACCATAGCAATATTTACACATTTTTGTATATACACAATCTGGTTTTGTGGAGTCTCTACCATACAAGTAAAAATAAATAAATACATAAATAAATAAATTCACCTCAGTTCCTGAACAGTTCCAGATTAAGAGACAAAAGGGTTCAGAGTAATATTTTAGAATGAATCCTAGATGAAAGGATACTACAGCTATCACCAGATCCGTACTAAGGCTACTAATAAGACTGGAACATATGTACAAGAGTAACCTTGAAAACGGTTATATGAAAGAGCACATGCTGGTAGTAGAAAGTAGAGAGGCATTGTGAGGAGGTTGTCTAAGAGACTGGAGCTTTGTTAAGAGCAAACAGCCTCTGGAGCATTGAAAATGAGCCACTCTTCATTTGTCAGGGGTCATTTCCATCACACAGACTGGAGCAAGCAGCTGGTGACCATGTTTTTGGGTATTTCTCCTTTGTATGTCAACATTTCACCAGCATTATTGGTATCAATATGAATATTGTTTAAACATCAGATTAAATCACTCACTGGAAACTCCATTCAGAGGAAATTTTAATGATGTTTGGTTCAATAGGCAAAGAGGGAGATAATCTTGCTTATCTGCAGTGGCCTTCAATCACACACATAAATAATGAAGGCGTAGTTGATTTTTTAGTTGTGAATAACAGATTCAAATAGTTTCTCTTCTCTTTTTAAATCTCAAATACTATTTCACACAGAGCTCAAATGATTTCGTCCATACATACCCAGAAAACCTCAGTCTGTTCAAGTGCCTTAAGCTTTAAATGATTTTGATTGATATAGTAGTACTTTCATAATGTGCAATGAAAGATTAACTTACAATGTGTTTTTTTTTTTGTTTTTTTTTTACATTAAAATTTTAACTGCATTCAGCCTTGCTGTTGGTCACTACTATGATGATCAAATAAATGCTATGAAGTACCATAAAATTACATCAATTTCTTTAAAAACAAACAAACAAACAAAAAGCAATAGTAACATAATGCTTTCTTTGGATCAGTAACATCCATCCATCCATTCATTTTCCATACTTCGATTTCTACACAGGGTCACAAGGAGCCTGGAGTTTATCCCAGGGAACTTGGGGCACAAGGCCGGCGACACCCTAGATGGCATTTAACATTTGTAAATGGTAAATGGCGCACTTATACAGCGCTTTTATCCAAAGCACTTTACACTGTGTCTTATTCCCCCATTCACACACACACTCACACCAATGGAAGCAGAGCTGCAATGCAAGGTGCTAACTTGCCATCGGGGCAACTTAGGGTTCATTGTCTTGCCCAAGGACACTTCGGCATGTGGAGTCATCCGGGGCAGGAATCAAACCAGCAAACCTATGATTAGTGGATTAGTGGACAACCTGCTCTACCGACTGAGCCACAGCCGCTTATGAAATGAGTTATTCTGATATGTGTTTTGTAGTACATACTATGATTTTGCATTGTAAGATTTAAGTACATAAGTATACAAGCAGGGTTGGAACTAATGGAATTATTAGTAACAATATATTTCACCTTCTAAAATGTTTTTTTATTTTTTATTTTTAAATGTAATAGTGAAATGAAAGAAATGAATAAACCCCAAAAGCTCATATCTTCAGAGTCAATGGTGTGACATTCTCAAACTACTCCAACAATGCACAGGCATTGCTGTTTTAAATAGAAGGACAAACCTGTCATTAGTTGCAGGATAGTTTAAAATGGATGGAAGTTTTGGTGTTCAGAAGTAAACATTTAAAAAATGAAGTGGAAGCAAGATGTACATAGACCAGCTCCTCCTCCATGTAACTCCCAACTGACTTCCTTCTCTCCCCTCTCAGAGACTGATGTCTCTAAACTCCTCCTCTCTAGTCGTCCCACAACCTGTCCACTTGACCCAATCCCTTCTCACCTTCTTCAGTCCATCTCTCCCACACTGTTACCTGCACTCACACACATTTTTAACACATCCCTCTCTACTGGCACATACCCTACCTCATTTAAACAGGCCCGGGTCACCCCACTGCTTAAAAAACCATCACTCGAC